>PVJX010001138.1:0-179128 GCA_004027295.1 Dolichotis patagonum | reverse complement strand
TTTTTTTTTTTTTTTTTTTTTTTTTTTTTTTTTTTTTTTTTTTTTTTGTCTTTCAGTATTCTTTGTAGGGTTGGTTTGGTGTTCATGAAGTTCTTCAGCTGTTCTTTGTCATGGAAGTATCTTTATTTCTCCATCCATTTTGAAGGACAGTTTTGCAGGGTATGTCACTCTGTGTTGGAAGTGGTTTTCCTTTAGGATCTGAAATACTTCACTCCACGGTCTTCTTGACTGCATTGTTTGTGTTGAGAAGTCTGCTGTGATTCTGATAGGTTTTCCTTTATAGGTGATCTGTCTTTTCTCTCTAACAGCTTTTATTTTATGGTGGATTTCTGGGATGGTGATTATTATGTGTCTGGGTGTAGTTTTATTTTGGTTATGGCTATTTGGAGTTCTATATGCTTCACTAATCCATATGTCAGTTTCCATGCTCATGTTTGGGAAGTTTTCAGCTATTCTGTAATATCCTCTTGATATCATTTGGGGTATCCCCTTTTTCATTTATCCCTATTAATCTTGTTATTTTTCTTTGCATCATCTTGCAGCTGTTGAATTGTTATTTCCTGATTCTTTGTTATCTTTAAAAGATCTTTCCTTTCCTGTTCACTAGCTGCGATCTTATCTTCAAGGTCTGAAATTCTATCTTTACTTTCATTGAGGAGATTTTGGCAGCTTTCAATTGAATTTTTGATTTCCTGTATATCTCTTTGAATCTGTTTCATGCATTCTGTTTGTTTCTTACAGTGTTCATTCAGGGATTCTATCTGTTTGCTTTGTTCCTCTAATTTTTTTAGCTGTGTCTTCACTAGATGTGTTCACTATTTCTTTCACTACTTTTATAATTTCTTCTTTTATCTGGGCAATTATTTCTGATTTGAATTTTTCCATACCTTCCCCTAGTTGTTTATTTCAGTTGATATCATTTTAGTCATTTCAGGTGTATGGCTTCAATTTTCTTCTATGTATATGGCTCCTAGGGTTTCTTGGGATGGGCTGGAGATTTGAGGTTGCTTTTTGGTCTTTCCTTTTGTCATTTCCTTGCTTTGAGTGGTGTTCCAAAGCTTCCTCTGGGTGTGTGGTGAATCACCTCCTATGCCCTCAGTTTCTGGAGCAGTCCAGGCTCCCCCACAGGTTCTTGGCTCCCTAAATTGAAAGGCGGAAGCTGGGCATGGTGAACTGGGGACTGTGGAAACTCTGGGGCTCAGTCCCATGTCCTAGAGGGCTGGATATCTGTTTTTCTTTATTAATATCTTACATCTATAGCTTGGTGAGCTTGACCTGTTATTTCCTTATGATATTTCTGAGAAGTAAAATTGCTTGATTTCGGCCACTTTTGCATTTTTCAGCAAATATTTTTAGATACCTGATATAATGGTGAGCAAAATAGGGAAGTTCCCCTTTTACAGATGAATTCGCATTTCAGTGATGGTCGGTAGTACAGGTGCGGGTTTCTGATAGAGAATATGCGAGAGGCTGCACTGGGAGGCAAAAGTGTCATCAGAGAAAACCTCTTAAGAGAAAACATTTAAGCCGCTGCAGAAAGGAGGGGCAGGAACCAGAAGTGACAGTGAAGATGAAGGCTCAAGAGAAGCTAGAGAAACGCCTGCCAGTCAGCGGCTGTCACAGGGTGCTGAGGGCCCCTCTAGGAGCCTCTCATTTAGCTTGCTAGTGCTTTTGCTTTTCTTGTCTGGCTTCCTTCTTTTCTTTTGGCTTATATAGTCCGAGTTCATGGATGCAGTCTTTACAGGTTGGTTAATCAAAGAAATGACCATAAATTCACTGGTACTGCTGTGGCATTAATCTGAAAACTAGTCAGGTTTATTGTGTGCTCTCAGGCCTTCTAAACCAGCCCCAAATTGTATCAGAGAGTGCAGTGTAACTTTCTAAATAATGTAATGTGTAATCAATGCCCATTTTATTACAGGGATTCAACTTAGATTTCAACTATATTATTTGTAAGGCTTTTTAAAAATACTCATTAAAGTAGTAACTCCTTATCTTTCTTTCATTACTATTTATAGCATGACAGCATGAACCATTAATCACTCTGATGGTTTTAGCACAAAATTCCCTCATCTTGTAAACATTTGCTATGATCTCTGTCTTTGGAGGGAAAGATTTACTTCAAAGTTTTGTGTTTTGTTTTTTTTTTTTGCTCTTTTTGCTTTGTATATTTGAAAGGAAAATTAAATAATCTCTCTGACTCATTGGTGTTATTTTCAGAGTAGAAAGTTGCTTTTAAAATTATAAAACTTACCCATTCTTGTATGAGCTGCACTTTGCATACATATTGCAGTCATTAATGTCCAGTTCAAGCATGTCCAACTGTGGAATGTTTCATTTGTAAAAGAAGTTTTCAGTCCTGTCATTCTGGCCTAAAAATAACAAATTAGGATAAATTAGCCTGAAGTTCTGAATCCAGCCACAGAGGGCCACGTGTCATTTCTGGTGTGAATGTGTACACATTCTCCCCTTTACATTTAACTTGAGGGCAGCAGTAGGGGGGCGTCCTAGTTGACTTCTGACAGGAGGTTCACATGCCTGGCAAGTGGGTGACCTGGAGGTGGAGTGGGCTGTCCTGAGAGGGAGTTGTCAGATTCCCATGCTTCTCACCTGTGAGTCACACTCACAGTGCGTTTAGAGATGCACATCAACACAATCTTCAATGTCTGTGGCTTCCAATTCGTATTTAGCCAAGGCTTTTAAACTAAAGATTATCATAGGATAAGTTTTTAGAATACATGGGTAACATATTGCAGGTGTGAGGAAATGAGTGCCTAATCTCGTCAAAGTAATATTTATTCTCAGTTCTTGTTACATCCATTCTTCCTTATTTGAAAATGAATGAAAAATCCGTTGGCAGCCTGCCTGAAGATGCAAAGCAGTTCCTCAAAGCAATTTGCAAAGTGTTCGATACAAAACACAGGAACCGTTCTTGGAAACTGAGGTGCTTTTTTGCTTCGTATCTCTTTAGCTCAAATTTCCTAAAGTCCATTGTAAAATTCAAATTACTTAATTTTTGTAACCTTATTTTAAATTTTCCAAACCAAATATGTATAGATAAAAATAACTTAAAAGTAAAATTTGTAATTTGTAACATAAGAGTACATGAATAAATACCAAATTGTATTCAGAAAGTTAAATTAGAACATCAGTTGTGTTTTTAAAATTCAACACAGTGCAGAATCATTAATTTCTCAGCATTGTCAGCTTCTCAATTGCACAATCCATTAAACCATTCATTTAGAATAGTAAATAGTTATTTTCAAGTATGGAGTGGGAGATAGGGAACAAGTTAGGATGAGGTTGCTACCAGTTTTCAGGATTACTTTTCCTCATTACCTAAGGTAAATGCATTGCCCTTAATACTTGGGTTTCAGTTTTGTAGTTAATGGTAATGAAATTTTGTTCAGATAGTCTCACAAACTTCATTATGTGAAAATATTTTTGAAACCTAGGATAGTTGCCCCTTTTTTTAAAAAATCTAGTATTTTTGCATGTATTTACTGCATTACGCAACCATTTGAGAATAATTGTCCCTAAATCCCGTGCTATGGTCTCTATTTTTGTGTCTCCCCAAAATACACATGTTGAAACTTAACCATCCATGTGGTAGTACTACGAGCTGGACCCTTGGACATGATTAAGTCATGAGGGTGGAGCACTCCTGAATGGGCTTCGTTTTTGTAAGAGGCTCTCACCCATTCTGCCAGATGAAGATGGCAAGAAAGGTGCTTTCTCTGGACCATGAACCAAACTCAACAGGCGTCACATCTGCCAGCACTTAAACCTGGGCTTCCCAAGGGTGACAGCAGAAATTTTGTTTATGAGCCACCCAGTCTAAGATCCTTGGTTAAAGCAGCCCCAGTGACTTGACCTCTTGGTTCTAGAAGTGTGACGAGCAGCAGAACTGGCTCTCAAGGTGAAATACTGCTTCTGCATTTGCATTGGCGTATTTTTAATTGTGTTCACACCGATTTGAGTGTCTTTAGGAGAGAGAATGGCAAGTATGTAAAAAGTCCTTCACTCTAAAGGCACTTTCATTAATGGATAGAATTCAGTATATAAAGGATGTGAGACTTTCACTGCAAGTTACAGATACATTGTTGATTTGAAAGGGACCATCGACTATTAATAGAATACCTTCCTGCTTAGATATGGACTATCCTGTAGTCAGATGGTTATTGGTCCCACGCAAGTTCTGGATGCCAGAAAGCATAGTGATGTAGACATCTTACTGTCAGACCTCGCGAAGGCCCCAGGCTGGTGCTGGAGAGCAGATAATGCAACTCCCAGTTGTGGCTGAACGTAGGTTCGTTCTTCATTTCTTCCTTCAGCCAAAATGTACAAAGGTCTTTGTATGCAGCCTGGTGAAAAAAGGTTCAGGTAGAACTTGAGATGGGGAAGGGAAAACTTGACCTTCGCTAGTGCGAGGGGCTTTGCCAGAGCCAGAGATGTTGGCTAGAGGAATCACGTTTATTGAGAGCTAAGTGTGTGCCAGAGTGTAAGTCATATTTCTCTTCATGTTGCTTATTTTGACCGCAGAACAACCGTGTGCAGTTATTAGCCCTGTTATTGATACGGAGAATGAAACACAGAAAACTCAGTTGTACCAACTCATACTACAAGGAAGCAGCCAAGGCTGAGATGGAAATCTAGCCCCAAAGCTGAATTCTTTTTTGTTTCTATTTATTTTTATAGCAGATGTATGCAGTACCTGTTTACATTCTTCTCTGGAGTAGGTACATATGCATAACACATCTTAATTCTATTTTCATCTTTTCCCTTCTGCCCTCTTTATCTCTTGATCCCCTTCCCATTTGAAAACGATCGCTACTTCCTATTATCTGCTTTATTTTGCTCTTTGTTAATATTTTGGGTTTCTCATGTAAGAGCAACCATGCAATATTTAAGCTCGTGCGTCTGATTTATTTCATTTAACATTATGGTCTCAAGGTGCATCCATTTTTCTACAGTGACTCAAGTGTATGGTGGGGTAGTGCTCTGTGGTGTGTGAATACTGTGTTTAGTCAGCTATTCACCACATGTATACAGGCTGAGATTAAAACTTGATGGCTGTTGCATTTCTAGCCTGTATTTTTACTAATGTGTCATGGTTTCTCTAAAACATTTAAAAAAACGTTTTTCCTGGGTAAAGGACAATGGATTCTTAAGACCCACTTCTATTTTTCTTGGTCCTAATTTGTGTATTTCTTTCTTTACTTTTGTACTTTTTCTCTGATCCCCCCCACACCCCGCCCAGTACTGGGAATCAAACTCAGGACCTTGTGCTTGCCAGGTAGGTGCAGTGCTGCTGAACTACATTCCCAGCCCCCTCTTTGATTCTTCTTCGCTTAATCTCCTGGGTCAAATTTCTCTCCTAGTCCCTCTCCATCCCAGTTGCATATTTGGCAATTTTGAAAATACTCCCTTTAATTTGTAAGTCTTATACAATACCTACTTTCCGTGTCAACAACAATTATGGCTATTCCATGAAGCTAATTTAGTTGAGATCCTTTTAGAATGTACAGGCAGGGCCTGACCTAGTATTATTGAAGGGAACTCTTAATGTGATTGATTGATTGATTGATTGAGGTTACTGTATTTTCAAAATAGCTAGTCCTGGGAAGAGCAACTCATTGAAGCATTGCTGAAATGGAGCACTTTAGTCTTTCGTGGCTAGACAGAACCTTAGAAATGTGCTGCAGGGCTAGTTTAACCAAAATCACAGACAAGCGTGGCGACCGGGCTTTGGCTGCTTGGTTCTCGGTCAGGTGCTCCTGCGGCTGTGTTGTGTGGCCATGCGCTTGTCTTACATTGCTCCAGTCATCGTCCTAATGCCAAGAAACGTTACCAGATGCCTGCTAGGTCTTTAGGGGTGAGCTTGAGGTAAGAGCGCCCTGGCATCAAACAAATCACGTGGTCCAATCCCAGCTCTGTCACTTGTAGGCAAATTACTTGATTTCTCTGGAGTCTGTGTCCTTAAGTGTAGAATGAGAACAGAAGCTACTTCAGAGGATGATGATAAGCCCCGATCAGGTGTTCAGTAAGTGGTGCTTGTTCTTCCAACTTTTTCAGTATTTTGTTTTTACTTCTTAGGAAATTATTATCAGAGTTTATCCTAGTTCCTTTGAGCAGCATGTCAGAATTACTACTCATGAGCATAGGACGTGTTTGTGTTAGTCTGTTCCAGCTCTAGTTCAGTAATCTTTAATTCCCTTAGATAGGCCTGTTCTCAACTTTAACATCAAACAATAAAATCAATTTTAAGACTGTTCTATGCTATATACACATTATACTGTGTTTTTGTGTCCTGTATACAACAAGTGTATAAGATATGAAGCTTGTACTTTGGAGGGGAGTCTTCATTTTTCATGTTATGGTACATTTTAGATACACATAGTGATAACATTCATCAGGGGGAATGTACCTGTGCATGGTATATCTTGGTAAAGCTTATACATTCAAATGTCATTGTAGCACCCCAAACAAGTGCACCTATTGTTCCTTGGAAGCCACCGTGCTTTTCCACATCGTTGGCGAGCACTGAAGCTGAATATACATGCAGGGCTGTGGCGTGGCCCAGGCATGATTGATGTGAGAATGAGGAGACACCTCAGGGGGCAAGACAGGCCACAGCTGAGGCCACCTGGAGACTTTCTGGGTAGTTTTCCTTAATTAGCACCTTCTGTTGCTCTGAGGGTCCTTGAACCCCTCCCAAGATCCTGCTCAGGTTTCCTCCATTGTTCACTCAACTCCTTGCTTGTTCTGATTAAATACCGGCTGCCCAGCATCAGTGGGCCCCGGCCAGCAGAGCCTGCTGAGGATCTCACTCCTGCCGCGTGTCTCATTCCTTTGAGCCTTCGCCTGCACCCATTTGAGGGATTGAGGATCTAGGCACAGACCCCGACACCGTATATTATTTCCTAACTCTGGACTAGAGCGTACTCTTACATCCCCTGACAAATTCTTGATCATACTGTAAGCGATGAAGAAAGTATTAAAATGGGGAACGGAAAGGGGGGAAAGAAGAGAGGGACAACAACAACAAAAAATGGAAACAAAGCTAAATAAGGGACAGAATGGTTGGAGATTTGGGGGAAGAAAGAATCAAGGTACATGGTGCAGGTACAAAATCCCTAACATGGATGTGATCATTGTGTGCTCCTAAAATGTGCGAATAAAATAAAGAAATTTGAACACAAATATCGCTAATCCTTTTCTTTAATGGGCCATCTGCTGCGGCTTCTAAACCTTAGAAATGCCCTAATAATAGTGTTAAAAACTGCCCAAATCATAGTGTAATTGTTACATAGTACGCTCTCCACTTTTGAGACTACCTTGAGAGTAGGGTCTGTGTTTATTTCATCTTTCTGATCAAATGCCCACACCTTTTAGTTTTCAAACTTATCTTCGAGATAGAGCTGACCTCTGTATAGATGCTACAGACCTCCGCCCAGCCTTCCATTGCTAGAGAGGCCCTTTCCTTCACATAGGGTATGATTATATTCTCTGCTTTTGTGGAGGAGCAGGGTGAGTTAGAGGTAAATGGAGATTTCCAGCGTCTGAAACCACAGCTCAGTGATAGCACACAAAGTGGTTTCTGCGATTTCTTCCGATTAGATAATTCACCCATTTGGGAAATATGGAGAAGAGGTAGAATCTGAGCCTCGTAAATAGGCATAGTGATGAGAGGATTGGCCAGGCATCAAAAAAGATGTTCCATGTTACAGAAAAGTAGTTTTGAACCCCAGAAATGACACTGAAACACTAAGAGTAAAGATGGGCCCACAGAGATAGTGCAAAGTGACAGGTTAGGTTACTTTCCTGAAATTTAAAAAAAAAAAAATGATCCTTTTATTCTGGTCACTCACCTCTAACTTGGGTCAGGATAAAGGCAGGAACTTTGAGACACTCGTAATCTTATCCCTTTGTAGAAATGCTTCCTGCACTTAGGCTACTCTGATGATCTCATGTCACCAACATGAGGGATTAGGAACCCTTGAAATTTTACCCTATTAGTGTAATTCCTCACCTTCTCAAGATTGCACTGGTAATGCCTTTGGCAGCTGATCACACGGTGAGGACCGCAGAGGCTCAGGCTTTGGGGTCAGCAGAATGCCCTTGGGGAATGAGTGCCTCTGCCGCTGGCTGTCAGGGCACCCAGAAGTGACCAGACAAGCAGATGATGACTCCTCTAGTGAGTTCTGCTATTTCTGTTGCATCCGAATGCAGGTCCAAAGGGTGCTGGCAGGTGAACTAACATCATATCTCTAGTCCGAAAGGTAAATCACACAGCACCGGATGATGCTTTCTCCAGCTGTGAACCATGCAACCTTCCTTAAAAAACAAGGTCTGGATATTTGCATTCTATATAGAACATTACAGTAAGAAAATAGATATTTTTTCAGAAAAGAGCCCCAAACCTCCAAGCTACCCTATACCAAACAAAGCCTATTCTAGAACTTGTGCTTTGCCAAACTTAACTTCAGTGAACTCCTGAAATAGAGGTTTCTTAAGGTGACCATAGAAGGTGAGTCCAGAATGAATGTGACTTGAGTGGGGGAAGTGACCTTGGAGGGCCAGTAGCCTCGGGGGACACCCAGGTGGACATGCACAGTGTGTGCTCTGGAAACCCGTGTCCTTGAATTACCAGTTAAAATGATTGTATCTAGTCTGGGTTTTATCACCTTTTATAAAACTTAATTGCTGACAAGCGAAGAGAGGACAAAGGCTAGCATGCATTCCTTGGTGGCCCCTCCCCAAGAGCAGAGAGAAAGATATGTGCTTGTTCTCAGTGTTTTCCAAAAGGCATCTCAACCAGTGCGGCTCTAGAGCACCCGTCTAGTCCTGCGCTTCCCACCCCACAGAATATTTTCGGGGAGGGTGCAGATTTTATTAATTGGCTTTTTCTTTTGCTTTGTGATTCTTGATGCTAATAATAGAACCCGTTGTTTTAAAGCGTTTCAGTTTTAAAGGAAATCTGAAGAGAATACCCCATTGTGTTACCTTTAAAATGTGGAATGTTCTCAAAGACAGTTACAGTGGGCAACTGATTTCTAAGAAAGTACATTCCCTCCGTGTGCTTTTAACGGTTTTAATTAAAGTCGCCTGCTGAACGTTTTTATTTAATAGCAGTGTTTCAGTAGGAAATTTGAAGCGCCGGCTTTAAATCTACTTCACTGGGCAGCGGTTATATATAATCTTTCCAGAGTCTAAACCACAGCAACTCCTAGTTCCCCACCTCTGTTGCAATCCCCATCACATGTAAATGATAAAATTAAAAAATAATACATTGTGCCAGACGCTAGCATCAGTTCAACAAATAGAGTTAAAAAAAAAACAGTGTGTCATAGAGACCAGAAACAGAATAGTAAAGTACAAAGAAAAGCAAACTAAAAACATGGTTTAGTTAGACATGTTACCTGCCCAGTGCAGAGTTCACTGCAGGGAGATGCCGCTAATGGGGTCCTTCTGCAGCTGCCTTGTCCCTTCCCAGAATGTCCCATCCCGGCTACAGCTGGTTCCGGGAGGTGGATACCTGGTCCAAAGAGGCTTCATCCAGTGGCTTGAAAACGGTACACTGTTTGTTTGGTTTTTTAAAATCAGGTTTTTCTCATCTAAATTAGAACCAAGAAGCTAAGGCTTGTGCTGGCTACGTAGGCTGAAAGTCCCGTGGAGGAGGGCCTGGGCAGAAATTGTGAGGTTTCCTGTTGCTCCCAAGTTATCAGAGATCAGCGGTGAAAACTGCTCAAGGAAAAAGGAAGGAACACATGCATACCAAGAAGCACGGGAGGATAAAGATATGAAAACGCCCAGAGGCACTTGACTTGAATTAATTTGACTGGATTTATGTTTCTTTCAACTACAAAGGCCCTATGCAGAGAAAGTCCTCTGTGAATATTTGTCGAATGAATGAAAGCACAAGGCGTTGTATTCTAAGTGCTTGGTGTGCACATAAACCAGATTTAGTCCCTAAGGTCATAGAGCCCAGAATGGAGGAGACAGATGTTACATTTGATCTTGAACATAACACCAGTGTCAACACCCATCATGTGAAGCAGGAAGCAGACAGTAAGACAAATAATGACTATTTAACGTGGTTGTGTCAAACTGAACAGGCCCAGGTAAAAGTTTCAGTGTCACTAATCATGACCAATGGCTAGGAACATGAGTTAGAAGATTAGTGTAATGCCATTAGCAAACAAAATCAATTCCACTTACCTAAAATTCAGCTTTGGCTGGATGCCTCTCTGCCTGTCTTCTTTCCTGCCTGTCTCCCTCCTTGTTGAAAGATGGCCACAATATTGTGCTAGCGTGCATATTTTAACTTGTTACGAGATTTAAATTAATAGAATAAATGAAAACTGTAAATGTTGAAGCACTGTTTATTCCAGCGACTCAAGAGTAATAAGTCATTTTGTCAAGTTGTACTCTTCATAGTCAAATTCCGTCCTTAGCACAGCTAAGTAGCAAAGCATTTGCAATTCTGAATTTCACAGACTAGAAAAAGTGTTTTATCACAACGGGTCACGGAACTCGTTGCATGTACCTTTCCTAACTCATATTTTCTTCTTTTTAGTGAGAAAAATGCCCTTTTTGAGTATATAATTTTTGCAAGTCACTGGGAAAACACTGCACAACGGGATTATTATAATGTGCTAAAAGATGGCACTTGTATCACGTTCACATGGAGGGAGAGCATGTGGAACCTCTTTGATCTTTGCTGGCTTTCTAACTGAGAGGATTAGGAAATCTTCCTGGCAGTGGGGAAAACAGGACTCTGTGGCTCTTTATAGTTCGTTGATCTTTAGTCCTGGATAAGAAAGTCTTTGTTGAAGCAAGTTTGTTAGTGCACAATGGGCAAGATACCACTAAGGCAAAACTCCCTGCATTTTTACTACCATCTAAAGATATTTGAAAGGGGTCTGTAATTTCTTTCCAGGCCATCATGTGATGGGAAATACGACTGTGACCTTCTGAACTTGAGCAGTTTTTAAGTAAAAGGAATTTTTTAATGATGTAATTGATATCATATCGACTCAGTTGGCCACAAGGCTTTCAAAGGCTAAATCCACTTGCTGATTTGTTTGCATTTCCTACTTTACCGAAAAGAATTCAAAGACAGAAAGTGTCTCTTGCGAAATATATGAATAGTGCAAAATTCATTCTCGAGTGACCTGTTAGGAAAGGTGTCAGTGCAGTTATTGCTTCCTAATAAAACCACACAACAAATGACAAAAGAATAAGCATCTTGAATTTGTTGAGACAATTACTAAAAAATAGTAGCTAAGACAAGTTTCTCCTGAAATCTGTTTTTTTTTTCAATAATCCCATCAACAGCAGTGTCTTCCCAAGAACAAACGTAGGTGCTATTCTTTATAACGGCTCATGTAACTGGAAGCAACAAAAAGGATTTTGCAACCTAATTCATGACTCTGTGAGCTCACAGTCACGATGGTGGCTCTTCATAGGTGAGTCAAAAATTTAAAGTTTGGTGTGTTAGAATATTGACGTATATTTTGAGGGCTTGGGAGTTTATATTTCAATTTTTTCATAATCTGTTACAATAGTATATAAAACATATTAACTATATAAGTTAATGCAATCATAACTCACTGCTGTTTTGCTGGTAATCACGTGTTGTAGGTCATACTGAGAATGAACCCTGTCCCAGCTACTTGAATCCTCAGGACTTAGGGACCCACTTGGCATGCTTCCCTTGAGCTTTCTGTGGGGTGTGTGTCTCATCCAGCTGCATGCATCTGCTTTCGAGTGAGTCCAATTGGAGACTAGAGAGGCATTAACCTAAGGATAGGATCCTTGCTGCCTGCAGACTGGGTGGGTTGTGACCTCATTCTGCCCTCATGGGCAGGAGAGGAGCTGCCCATGATGGGGTCCATTGCCTCGTGCTGGCAAGCTGTGTTTAACATTCTCTGGGGTAGCAGTGACATCCTCTCTGGACAATTTATAGCTTGGGTGGACCTCTTCTTGTGGCCCCATGTCCAGGTCTGGGTTTCCCTGCCTTTCTGGCTATTTATTCAGTGACTGATGAATATCATGTCACGAAATTCTCATTTTATTAAATCAAATAAAAAAATTAAATTCTTTTTCTTGCAGCCTTGAGGACTGTGACAAATAAACACAGAATGGAAAAATGCACTGTCTTTACTCACTGCTCTGTGCTGACCTACTCTGGACCCACTGTTAGAAGCTTCACTTCTGCAGTGCTGGAAGGAACAAAGGCATGAGCCTGCTACGGTGGCAGAGTCCATGAGAAGAGAGCATGTGGTTAGCAATTGACAAAGGAGTCCCTGGAACTGTAAGAGATGACCCCCATTTCTCACACACTCACCGAGGTCTCCAAGCCTCTGAAAAGTTTCTCCTCCTATCCCCCGAGAAATTTCAGATTCTCCTGTGGATACAGACACTTGCAAATCTTTGCGGCTCTCTCAGTGAAAAACTAGCAGGACAGCTCAGAGCTCTGTGCGCCTCCTCCAGAGCTGCAGACCAGTACCAACAGCCCGCTTAGTGCCGGGACGGCTGCCTGGGCCCCTGTGTAAGGTGGGGGAGAGCTCACTGTTCAGCGCTGTCCGACAGCATAGAACAGTGCTCCGGGGGACTCTCAGCTGAGGACGGGCTGGATAGCAAGGGATGTCTGGAGCAGATTTACTTAGGACCCCCCCCCCCCAGTAATGTCAAGTTTAGGAAGGCAGCTCTTGGAGTTTGTACTCAGAGCCGGTTTTGTCTGCAGGGCACCTACAGACCACCAGGGAAATACAGAGTGACCCTGCTGAAGAGCAGCAGGAACTCCTTCGTGGAAACCACTGTTCTCCCCAACTCTAGGACCTAGCGGTTGAACTTCTTAGCATAAAACTTTCTGTTTTAGTCCTGCCATGCTTTGAGTACACTTCAAGCCCACCAGAGCTCAGGCAGATGCTTGGTCTCCAGTGTAATAGTGTTGAAGCCACTAGAAGGAGTTAACGTCTTTTGGGGGTGAGCTCTCCGTCTCACGTAACTGGACTGCTTATCACCTGAGCTGGTTGTCAGGAAGTCGCCTGGATGCTCCACGAGGTTTCTCTTGCACGCTGTGCCACACGTACCATTTTGCCACTCTCACACGTGTTCCTGCCAAGTGACACCACTGGCCCTGAGGCCCTCGACAGCTCTATTACTGAGCAAGAAAATACTGGAAGCCCTCCCCCGCGCCCGCCCCTTTCCAGTGCTCCTGTGACTCTAGTGAAGGGAACACCATTAGCATGGTGCCTCCTAAAAAGCCCAGCGTCTTCCCTTCATTCCCTCCCCCAAAATAATGCAGCAATGATGTAAAAGCAAGCAATAAAACTACAAAAGTTCTAGAACTGACACGGAGTTTTTAATCTCAAAAAAATAGGTAGGCTTTGTCTGCATAACTATTTAAAAGTCCTATGAGCTAAGAAAAAGTATAAAGACTAATTATAAATTTAGAAAATGTTTGTCAAATAGACAAAAGTAATTTTGCTTATATACAAAATCTAACCAACAAAAAGGCATATTAAAAAGATGTCTGGTTCATTCGGCCAACGTTTTCATCCATCTAGTAGACGGAGATTAACAAATTGGATTATCCATAGCTAGAAAGTGGTGAGATGCACACCGAAATGAGGTGTCATCTGGTACAAGCATGTTGGAAGGAAACTTGACAGTAGCTATCATACTATTAGAACACTTACCGTTTCTCTTAAAGACCCGTTTCTAGAAATTTGTCAAGCATACCAGTACCAAAGATGTACCCAAATTCACTACCGCATTGTTTGACTTAAAAAATGTTAGAATGTTCAACAAAAAAAGCAGTGACAAAAAATTCAAACCACTTAAAGATAATGGTATATTTTGACACCACCAAGAAGAATGTTTTGCTGTGGAAATGGATCCAAAATAAAATAAGCAAAACTACTTACAGCGGATTTTGACATGCGCGCACACACATTTTTATGTATACATACACACCCACACAAATATGTCTCGGGAAATCCCTAGAAGACATACACAAGGCTGGAAGTGTGGGGCAGCGCATCTGCTCACTGATTTTATGACTAGAGGGAACCTGTGCCTTCATGCGCTGTCTTTTCCTTCATTTTGCCCACAAGCTGGCTCTGTACAGGTTATACAAACAGGAGAAACACCGTATAAAGCCTTCAGAGCTCCTGGCTCCCAGCCCAGTAGAAGGCTTTTCTTCTTTAAAACATGTCATCCTCACACCTTCTTGGGACACCCCAAAGGGACATACAAGACATTCCTGACAGTGCCGCTTGATCACTGCACTGACAGGGCCTGTGTCTCACTGGGGGATGTTACACTATGACCTTTCACACTGAGAGTGGCAGGAGCGGTGGCCAGGAGCTCAGGCCACCATATGCAACCTGGAATGGAATCCAGGGCATTTCACGTGGGTCGGGGCCGGGGTCAGGACCTCCATGCCAGCGGCTTGGTGACGTGGGTTCTATGTTTACATATGTGTGTAACACATATGTATGTTTACATATGTGTGTAACACATATGTATGTTTACATATCTGTGTAACACATATGTATGTTTACATATGTGTGTAACACATATGTATGTTTACATATGTGTAACACATATGTATGTTTACATATGTGTGTATCCTGGGAAAATCATGCATAGCGTTCATTAGATTTTCGAGGTTTGTTGTGGTCACTGCATTGTCAAAGGAAATGGGAAAAGACTAAATTGTATAATATGCATAACATATTTTTACTGAATATTTCCAGTAGGCTCTGTTTCTTCTTGAAAGCTTTTGTTCAATGTCTATCTTTTCTTCTTGAAATCTTTCTCCATGAATAACTCCCAATTAATAGAGAAAAGAACCCATTATTCTACCATCTGCAAATGTGGAAACATTTAAGAGCTTGTTTCTCCCCCCAGAGTTCCTTGTTCCCTTTTTCTGTAAACTTCCAGTTTTAAGAAGCACAGTGCTTGGAAAGTTTGAGCAGCTCCATGGCGCGCTGTGAGATATTGATCCCCCAGACATAGGAGTCTGCTGCAGGCAGAAACAACATCTAACCAAGTCTTCCTTCAGCAAAGGGCCCAAGCTGCTGTGGGGACACTGAGTGTCACACTGAGGCTGGTGCTGCCCCAGCCTGTAACTAAATGTTTCTGGTAAGAGGAGAAAACAGGATGAGATAGTGGAGCTGGGAAAACTGGCACATGCGACAACAGAACTTTTAATGAATGTAGAATGTGACTCTTTTGCCCTTGCTAAGGGGCAATATTTGAAATACTCACTGGTGTCTTTGGGGGTGGGAAATGAACACAGCTTCCTTCTCTCACAGCTTTGTCTTCCAGCCTCTCGGTGGGGTTTCTCTTTGAAATAAGAGTTGTGTGTGTGGAAAGGATTCAGGAGCAAGGCTTGGGAGCCAGGAAGAAAAGCAACTGGCTTATTTCCCATCCAAAGAGTAACCAAATACAGCTGTAACTTTAGACTGAGGTGCTTGGGAAGAGGATTTTATTATTTATTATTTATTATTTTTAAGAAGCAAGCATCCATTGCTAAGGAAACGACCTCAAATCTAACCTAGGGCATCTGGCTTTGATGTTATAGTCTAAGATATTATGTAAAACTTAGCCAGTTGATTTTCTTAAGAAGAAAATTATTTTTTAAAGAGACAAAATGATTAAATACCAACTCAGAAACACAACCCAGAGATTCAAAGCATGCAGAAGGTACAATTACAGTTACAAGTGAAAAAACAAAAACATATGTGTATATATTCAGCCCATGCTGATAAATCTATTCTCATTTCTCTATTAGCTAAATTTACTTCAAGCGATTATTAAAGGAAGTTAACATTTTCTTGTGTTTTGTCTACTTGTGGGACTTAGTATTACAAGATTTTAGCAGAAACAGGAAATGTACAATAAACCCCACTTTTATTACTGTGAGTGAATGTTTTATGGTGTTTGCAATAGTCAAGTAACTTTGTACAGAAAACAAGTAAATTTCAAGCTATGTGTCCCTAAATAGTCTCTGCTCAATAATAACCTGTTTTATGTAGTTTGCACCTCTTCGCAATAGCAGCTTTTGTCTGCACTGTTGATAACAATTAATCAACTGTGAGATTGAAATGAAGAGAAAAGAGGCATTTGACACTGAACACAGAAAAGGTTATCTGTCTTTGGGTTTCCTAGAGAGCAAATTAGATAACAGTGATTATATTTTATGAACAGAAACAAACAAAACAAACCCGTGACCTAAATGCTAGGAAATCTTTCAGGAATATGTTTTACTAGCTCAGAATTTTCTCAAGAAATCTCTGGTGCAGGCCAATGGGTGTTAGGGAGGGGAAAGGTATATTCAGTGCTCTTAACAACGGCTCATCCTATCTTTAGCTCATTCAAGAGAAGATTAATATACTTATCCTTTAATTACTGTCACCAGAAGCCTACTAAAAAAAGAGCCAAAAGAAAGGGACAGTCTTATTTTTCTGGGCCACAAACTAAATTCCAGAAAATTAAAGAACAAGATAGACTCTCATCCTGTGAGCCCTCTGTGCTGGGCCGTTCAGCACAAATGCATTTGCACTCCCTGTGCAGTTTCCACAGATTATCACAGCTTCAGTGTGGCTTTGGTGATGGTTGCTTTCTGTATTTTTGGCGCCCAACATCTAGGCCTTCCTTCATGTATCAGGTTGAGTCTCAAACTTCTAAAGCTGAAAAAGAAAATTTCTATATGTATTTCTTTAAAACACGTTGCACAGAGGTAGCATTCACAGAGAGGGTATTATACCAGAAACGTTTGGCCCCAAGGTGATACTCCCTTGTGGTGGTGACCACATTTCCTCCTTTGTTATTAAACTGAGGAGGGAGGCAGTCCCAGGTGGATAAAGTGAGAAAGCCCCGGATGCCAAAACAAATTTCCCTGTTCCCCGTGCTGCCTACTCATTAGAACTTGGCCTGATAGTTTGGATCCTGTTTGGCTTGCTGCATAAAGGTACTGAATAGAATTAAATTCCTCTTCCCTATGAAAATCTGAAAATGTTCCCCAAAAGAATGCAATGAAGTAACCTTCAGTGAATTTTAATCGTGTTTCAGATAATGGGTATCTTGGTACCTTAGAACTGATATGAAGAGTCAGATATACAAGAGGTCCTTCAAGTTCAAATGCTGCTAGTACAGCTGTGCCTGACTCTTGGGGACAAGGGCATGAGCACTAGTCCATATTCCACGGGACACACAGCTCTGTTTGCAATAAAACCCAAAGGGCAAGAGACTGCATTTGCAGAATTAGGGCCACAAAAGAATATAAACACATAAAATATGTACAATCATTTTATTTTAAGAGTGAGTACAGTATAGTCTACTAATTGGTTTATGTGTGTTACTTTTTTCATGAATGCTTCTGGTTGCAAATAATTCAACTCACAAACAGAAGAGTTTGGTAAAATGTTGCTTCTGTTTGTGAACTCTTCCTCATGTGACCAATGTGACCACGACTGTCTTCCCTGCACAAACACGAACATGGCCTCTTACCCAGCATCATGGAATGAATTAAACCAACGTACCACTGGACTTGTTTATTGAATAAAACTTGTTTTACTAAGGGAAAATACAACTGAAAAACACATTTGGCATTTAACTATCCATATCTATATAAAAGAATATTATATGGAAAAAGTACACTAAACCATTAAAGTCTCTATCTACATAAGTATATGTATGTCCACACACTCTAAAGCTATCTGAATTTCCACAGTTATATCCATATTTATATCTACACCTACCCTTGTATCTGTCTATTCTCTGTCATCCATCTCAGTAGCTATACTCATATTATAGGACTACGGATTATGCAATACCCAATATTTGATGACTTTTAAGTATTTAACATGAACATCTTCCCATGTAGTTTTCTGTTTAGTTTACCTCATCATTTTAATGGTAGAGAGCATAGCTTATATATTGTATATCCTAATCTCTTAGTGTTTATCAGAATACATTTACAGAAGTGGGATGAGTGAATTAAAATCGTAAGATTTCTGCCATTGGTGGCACTTTGTCTTCCAGACAGCCTGCTCCTATTTCTGCCTCCATCAGCAGGATTTGACAGTGTCTGCCTCGCTGCCTCATACCAAGCACTAAGTTTTATAGACTGTTTTTCATCTGAGCAGCTCAAAGTGCTGTCCAGACACACGCTTAACAATGTCTTCTATATTAGGAAGAGAAGTAAAAAGGGTTGTTACGCTGGGTTTATTACAGAACCCTCAGTATTTGCCTGAAGAAATTAAGAATAGGTTAAGAAGTTACAGGAACAAGAATAGATTCCTGGTCAACTGACTTCCCAATTATGTGTCTTTCTTTTAGCTAGATTGCCAACATTTCATTTAGCTGACTTTAGTTAAGAGTGGCATGGTTAATTTTGTCATGTTGTTCAGGAATTTCTTCAATTTGGGGTTTCAAAACAAATTCTAATATAGGAAAGTTCAGCGCAGAACAACTTTCTGTTACCAGGAGAAAATAGGCTTTTAAAAAAAGACTTAGAAAGCCAGGCATGGTGGTGCACACTTACAATGCTAGCACTCCAGCAGTAAAGGCAGGAGGGTCACCTCTAGGAATGGGGGAAGCATTGGAGACTGAGTTCATGATCTGGTGCCCGTGGGAATAAATCTCCAAACAAATCCCCGGAGCCCAGGGTACTCTGCAGTGCTTCCAGTTTGGCGCGCATATCTGTGGGGTGGGAGTGGCGCGCATATCTGTGGGGTGCAGGCACAGGAGTCGATGCATTTGGGACCCTTTGAAATCTTGCCCTATGTCCCTCTGCATCTGTCTGGGCATCTGTATTCTTCACTGTGGCCTTTGTTATATAATAAACCCATAAATGCGTTTCCCTGAGTGTTCTGAGCCATTCTAGCAAATGGTCGAACCTGAGGACATGGGAACTTACTCGAGGCCAAGTAAGATAGAAGTTGTAGGTAACCTGAGGAGCCAGAAGTCACGACTGGCATCTGAAGTTGGGGACAGTGACCTAGGACTGAGCTGTGACCCTGTACAGCCAGTACTACCTCCAGGCAGAGAGTTTCTGAGTTGCACTGAACTGCAGGATACCCAGTTGGTGTCCTCAGAGAATTGGTATGGGGAAAAAACCCAAAACCAAACAAAAATCCCATACATCTGGTGATCAGAAATATTGATGTGAGCAATAAAAAATAAAATTTTCTTTTCAAATAACCTATGGCATTTAATAGCATTGTCAGAAGCTATCTTCATCGAAGAGGAGCCAGCTCTAAGGGATAGCCATCCTTTAGGCTGTACAATCTGTGTGAACCGAGGCCACATACTTAAGATAGATTTACTCCAGGAATTACTGTAGAGTGGAATAATAATCTGCATTGGGATGATGTAGAAAATCAGCAACATACGGAAATGTGATTTGGGAAGAAAGTGCTTCCTGCTGGGTAGCTGGGTAGCTGGGTAGACTAGATAGGGACTGGGGCAGAGCATGGCTTCTGCTGAGTGGTTCCTGCTACTCTGCACTTTCCTGCTTGCTTTGTCTTCTTTAACCCGCTCCTCTGGGCTCCTTCTGTTTTCTCTTTTCAAGACATTTTAATCCTTTCTTGCTCCTTTACCTTCTCCCTTAGGTGGCACTCATAGAGATTTCCATAGTCTGGTCCAGAGGAGGAGAAAGATGAAATCGGTTTCAGATTGATTTACTATGTCTCCCAAGAGATGTTGCTGTAAACAGATCAATACACAATAGCAAGGCATCTGGGGACCACTTACCTTGCAGCTTTACCTTCAGGTATGGGTGGTAAAAGAACACAGGCCTTTGCGTCAGTGGTAAACTGAATGAACTGTATCAGGGATCCCAAAGCTTTGAATTCAAATCCAGCTCCATTGTTTCCCAGCTCTTTGCTATTAGGCTGACTCATAACTCCCAGTATTAAATAAGATACTGTATCTCAAGCACCTCACTCAATTTATCACACAGGGAAAAAATGTTCTTGGCACAGCCAGTTATTTGGGACTCCATTTAAGTATGCTGACTCCAGTAGGTATCTCTAGGTCCCTCTACCTTTGTAAGATCAAACAGTGTTCTATAAGTGGAAATCTAGTGCCGTTATCCCTCTTTTTTTCCCCCCCATACTCGGGGTTGAACCCAGGGCTTCACACGGAGTTGCATCTGCAGCCTTTTTACTATTTTGAGACAGTCTCACTAAGTCACTGAGTTGCACAGGCTGGGCTCAAACTTGAGATCCTCGGGCTGGGGCTTTAGCTCAGTGGTGAGTGCCTGCTTTGCAAGCGTGAGGTTGTGAGTTCGATCCCCAGTACCAAAAAACAAACAAACAAACAAACCCCCCCAAAAAAAACTTGAGATCCTCCTCCTTCAGTCACCCAGAGTGCTGGGTGTGAGTTACTACACTTGGCTTCTACAGCTTTGTTTTGTTCTATTTTTGTCTTTTTGAGAGCGGGATTTCACTATGCAGCTTAGGCTGGACTTGCACTTACTTTGTGACCCAGGCTGCCATTGAATTCACAGTGATCCTCCTGTCTCAGCCTCCTGGGTGCTGGGATTACAGGCATGACCACCATGCCTGGCTTTCTACCATTTGTTCATGAATTCTTGAGGAGGTAATTGTTATGATCACCTGTACCTAGAATCTTTTGCATCTGCCTATTTAAGGGATTTTTAAAACCTCACCCCTGTCATCCAGCGATTTTTAATTTCCACTCATACAAAATTTAAGCATAAAAGATATTTATTTGCTTGTGGAAAACTTGATGAAGTTTCAGGAGGTTGGGAAGCTACATCGCAAACTTATTAACATAATTAAATGTTGGGATTTTTGGTTGGTTTTTGGTGTTGGGCGAGATAGCAAGCATTCTGACACAGCACTATATCCCTGGTCCTTTCATGTTTTTTTCTGAGATAGAGTCTCATTAAACTTCCCAGGCTGCCCTTGAATGTGCCATTGCTTCCCTCAGCCTCCCCAGAGCTGGGATTATGGGTGCACCCTCCTCACCCCCCCCCACTATTAAATATCAACAGTGCCTTGGCCATTTCTGAACAGCGGATTCTACATTATACAAAATGATAATGACACTTATTTCATGAGGTTATTGTTAAACGAGATAAACCATGGAAGTCATTTAAAACAGTCCCTGGCATGCCATGAGTCACCATCACTCTTCCTCCTATTATCACTCTTTTCATTATTCACCATGGAGCCTGGTCCTGCTCTCTCTTCTTTGTCTCTTCTCTTTCTTTTACCTCCTCATTTCCTGTTTGCTTTTTGACAATTAAAGACCTGTAGCTTGGCATCCATCTGAGATGTTTATGAAAATATTTCCTAAGCAGAAATAGTTTCCTTTCCAAAAAGAATCCTGGTGCTGGCTGTTAAGACAAAGCATCTTCTTGCCCGCTACTTATGTATTTCAAACTTGTATAATGAAATTATTTAAGAAGGTTATTTGCAGATATATCCTGGATTCAAATCATGTCTCATCCCACATCCTACTAACTGTCCAGTTTATTTATTACCCAAGTAGTGCATTTCTTACCTTCGTTGCAGGAGTAGATACTCCTTGGAGACAGGCGGTGTCTAGTACATTTCATTCTGACACAGAGACTTGCGTGTAAATGGATGCAATAACCAGTACTGACTGACCCTCTTCCTTTCTCCACCTTTGTGTTGTGTACAGATGAGTCTTTATTATGTCTAATAAGGGGGTCCGGATCCTATGATTCCTCGCTAAGAAACAAACAGAATTATCTGACTCCATTGAAAACTGGTAATAACATCAGCTACAACTCCAAGGAGAGACAATGGAGAAGAACTAAGTCGGGTCCATAAGGAATTGTACATATGATGTGTCATTAACACTTATACCTAAAATGTCCCCCAAAACCTTATGTGCTCCCAGGTAGGGCTTTTGTACCATGGGTATGATACTGGACTCCACTGATTGCTTTAGCATGGTTCTGGGTGTGCCTGAAAGGATTTACTGGAGAAAAGACCCATTCTAGTAGGTTGCTAGCCTGAATGGAATAAAAGGGAAAGAAGAAGGCAGGCTGCTGCTACTTGCTGCCCCCTGCCTGCTCTGCCACGGACTGTTTCTGCCTGTTGTGTTCCTCTGCCATGCAACCTTGCCGTGGAACCAGCTGACCACGGACTGAAACATCTGTAAAGTGTGAGCTAAAATAAACCTTTCCTCCTTCAACTTGTGGATGTCAGGTATTTTGTCCCAGCAATGAGAACACAACTAAGACAGATGGCACCTGTATTTATGCCATGTCAAGGAAACTCAAATTTTGTCCTGTGACGCTGAAACAGTTGTCACTATCAGGACAATTAGATGTGCTTTATTGGGCGAATTGTTTTGCTTATGCTTTCATACTTTCAAGTTCTAATAATACATATGTGAGATCTTCTGTTTGAAAAAAGCTGATTGACCAAATAGATAGAACTATAGATATAAATACAGACATAGATACAGATAGATATATCTGTATTTCCGAGATGAGCCCACTACCCCAGCTAGGTGAAGGGCATCCTGAAGATTGCTCAGTGAGGCGCAGCTCCCAGCAATCCAAACGCTGAGGAGACCACTGTGGGAACAGCATGTGGGCAAGGTATGCCTGTGGCTGTGCAGTGTCTGCCCACCCCAGGGCTGCATGTGTGTTTGGAGCCAGGGTGGGCTGAGGTGGTGTGGCTCTTTCCTCCTTTGTGTGTCTAGCTGTTTCCTGGTCTATAGCTTTGGATGCATTTGGCATTTTTAAATAACCTTATAGGTGTCCCACCAGCCTTGACTGTAATATAGTGTGAGAAACTTTATGTGAAAAAAGAGACTCTTGGAATTTTCCAACTCAAAGGTCAAACTTCACTATCTGGATTCCACATCTATTCTACTTCTCCTGGTGCTGCCTGGTAATTGAAACGCTCCTGTATTTTACCTCCCTTGGAAGGAAGAGAGAAAATGAAAGGTATTTATAATCTTAATAAGATATTTATAAAGAGGGCCGAGGATTCAGCTCAGTGGCGTAAGTGCCTGCTTTGCAAGTGTGAGGTCGTGAGTTCCATCCCTGGCACAAAAAAAAGAGATATTTATAAACAATAAATGTTTATCATTGCAGTGGGTGAGCTGCATCTCTACAAGGTGAAAAGCACAGGTCTATGTCCTACCTGGGAAAAACTCATCTGCTCAGTTATTTATACCAGAGCTAAGAAAGACTATTCGCTTAGAACTGGCTAAGTGAGAAGCAAGTTATTAGTGTGGTGTTTCATAAAAAACAAGTAGAGTAATAAACAGAGCTTGTGAAATGGAAAATCAAGAAGAGAGGATGGAAGAAATAAGAGAGGGAGGGAGAAAAACCAGGCAAGAAGAAAGGGAGGAGGTGTGTTTGGTGGGGAATTTTGGGACCTACTGGGGGGAAGGGCTCCAGAAATTCCATTACTTTCTAACTAAGGCGCTGCCACAGAGGCAGTCTGTCTTTTCTAGTCATTGCTATAAGCTCCGGGCCTGGAACAATGCACAAAACAGAATGCTTTATAGAATAAATTTTTGTTTTCAATTCTCTCCATCCAGCATAGTAACATGGCTGAAAGGGCCACGTGGCCAAAAGGACTGAACTAACTCAGCTTCTTGGAATCTCATACCAAGGAGGGGACCCAGAACTAGCATAGCTGTGCCAGTGACTCCATATACCATCTGTAGAAATGATAGTGATGGTCTCCTTAGCAAAGAAAGGTACCACTGGGTGAGCTCTCTCATCTAAAGCCAGAAATCACCTCAGTGGCAGCCACCAGAAATATTATTACATGGAAACAAAACTTACATTTGGTTCCCTGGATTTCAAGTGGAGGTAAGAACCGCCAGGAATATGGATAAGTATTAATAATCTATTTTCTTTAATGGGAAAATATAAGTAACATGGCGGACACGCTTAGATTGTCTTGGTGGAGCAGAGCCCTCAACATGGGGTACCACAAAACCTACTTTGTACAAAGTGCCACATGATAGAAACACGGGATTTTACTTTACGGTGGGAAGAGATGGTTTCAAGCACAAATAGTATCTGATAATAACGGCCAGTGTATAACTAAGGTTATTTTACATAGTGATCTTCAAGAGTTCCTCAAATCACCAGACACAAACATGCAGAATTGTTTCAATCCTATGAATGCTGTTTTCTTCCAAGAACTTACAGAATTTGTAGCACAGTCATCTTAGCTATCCTAAATGTGTTTATACAAATTTAGATATTTTTTCTTTTCCCTTCCTTTTTCTTTTTGCTACTTTTCGCTGAGA
This sequence comes from Dolichotis patagonum, assembly GCA_004027295.1. NCBI lineage: Eukaryota > Metazoa > Chordata > Mammalia > Rodentia > Caviidae > Dolichotis > Dolichotis patagonum. Next base: position 154,825 of record PVJX010001138.1, on the reverse strand, counting down.
TATTATTTTTTTTTCCTTTGAGCAGATTCTTACCCTTTCACTGTATTTATTGAGGATTTTGTATCTTATGTACTCTTACCATTTCTTATACTAGGGAGACAATATTAAAGAATGATCACTTTGAGATGTTTATAAGTAAATGGATGCAACTTGAGACCAGACTTGTAAGTGAAGTAAATCAAACTCACATGTGTAAATCCCGTATCACTATTCCTTTGCTTGGTGGCTCCTCTGTGAGGTAGGTAAGGCAAGGATAGGTGAAATGTGGCTGGCATTTTTGATCTCTAGGTTTAAAGGCTGGTTATTTTCCATCTAGGTCTTATTTTTAAGGAATGAGGGTATCATCACTGAAGCAATTAACATATACTGCTGATGGAATACTGTGGGAGACAACTTGAGTGACTCCCCTTGAATGCAGGACAATTGCTTCCACTTTGATTATATCAAGACTTTCTTCTATATACTGATATGTACAGAGCTGACTATGGTATTTCCTTCTCTCTGCAATTGGCTCTAAGCATTGCAAATAAATAAATTCTGGGAGAGGCCTAGGATCAGGGCCTTTGTCTGCACATCCTCACGGGGATTAGATTTAGGACCCCTTGGCTGCTTTTAACTTGGAATATGTCTTGGTGTCTTTATTCTCGCCGTGGGCTGCATTGGAGGTGGTAGATTGGAATTAACTTGCAGGGATTCCAATAATGTCTCAACTGTAAGATGAGCATCCCTAGACTGCGTGGGGCATCTGAGAAGACTTAGACCCAGGAGAGGGCAAAGCCCAGAGGTCCGCCTCACTCGGAAACACAGGCCAGAAAAGCTGCTCACCGCCTGTCTCCTCCCAGGTGTTAGTCCTGGCAAGAAAAATGGAGGCTTCCTGTTTCTGCAGAAATACATTTTTATTTCTCCACCAACTAGCATCGTTCCCTCCTGTTTTTTTCTGCACCTCTTTTCATCCCCCTTATTCTTCCTTCAGCTTTCTTTCCCTGCCTAGGTGTGATCAAAATACGTGCTGAATGTTTAAATTTAAATATATATATATATATTACAGTCAAAGATACATTGCCATGAGCCCTCCCAGCGTGCTACGCCTCCTTCTCCCTGCTTCCGGACGATTGGCGTAAGTCCTCTTTCATGGGTTCCTTTATAAGGTGTGTGCTGCTGCCCAGCAGAAAGGCAGGCTTGTGACAACATTAGTGTGTGTTTTCGCCTACCTTACGGATGTGGAACCACGTGACTTCCAGCTCTTCCCTAATATCAAAATGAAAAATAAAGCAATAAGTCAATAAAGTCAAAGTAACCGTGAAAAGTAAAGATTTTGAATTGATTCAGGACGTAGAGGCAGCTGTGGTAGGGCAACTGAAGACACTCAGGAAAGAAGACTTCCAGACCTGCTTCTGAAAGTGGCCAGAGCAGTGGCCTGAGCGTGTTTGAAGCGAAGAGGAATATTTTGAGAGGGACTGAGGGAAGGGTATCTTTTGCTGTAACCATTTAAAATTTTTAAAAACATTTACTGTATTTTCTGCTTATTTGGGGAATTATTTTCCTTTCTACATGTGATCAAACTTTTTTCTGTGTAGTTATTTGATTGCCTTTGGCATAGCCTGACTATGAAGTGAGTGTTAGAATCTTATGGGTTTCTGTTTGGTTCCTCTTAAATTCTCCAGGAAAAATCATAACCCATTGTTGGCTTGACCACATTCTTCAGAGAAAAACAGACTTAATAACAAAATGCATAGCAGATGCAAAGCGCCGCAAAGCTCCCCGCCTAACTTTGCACCATCCGTGGTATTTTTATCACTAAACCCTACGCACTGAAGTGTCGATGTGGCACTAAGCGACGGAGAGTTCCTCGAGGACCACACAAACTAGCAATTGTGGCTTTATGGGTGTTTCTAATTAAAATTTTTCAGGCCTAGAAGAAATGCAGTTTTCTGCAAACAGCATGCCCATTGACAATGTGGGAGACACACAGAAATAAAATGATACTGTGGGCCTATAATTTGGTGAAATAAAATACCAAATACACAGCATAAGTAATTGTTTCAAATGTACACATTTGACGAAAAGCAACTAAATACGTACCAACACTGAAACACATCAGTGAAACGGAAGCAGTTTTTCGGAAGCAGGTGATGCACACTCCTAACAATGCCCAGTCCCTGTCCACCTGCCATTTCCTCCAAGGCCTTGCTTCTCAGGCCCCTAGGTTTCATGCTGTGTTTAGAGCCTGTCTGATGAAAACAGATATATACTTGGCCTGGTGGTTTTTCTTCCTCCTTCTCCTCTCCTCCTCTTCTTCTTCCTTCTCCCCCTCCTCTTCCTCCTCTTCCTTCAAATAAAATGGATTTTAAAAAAAGAAAAAATACAAAATTTTGAGCTTGGTATATAATGAAGTATAGTAAATGCTATATAAGTATTAGCCACTGTTACGTAAGTTACCAAATTCAAAGCATAACTCTCTGGTGCTGACTGAATTCCAACTCTTTCTCCTTCCAAATTAGTGAATAACCAAATTAAAAAGGAGCACATTTTTGAGTAAGGAAAACAAGATTGCTAAGGGATAGGTTTCAGAGAAAAAATGACACCACCACAAACAAAGAATAAAATATAAGCATTTGCCACCTCATACTGCTACATTCCGCTGATTACCTCAAGAAACACCTCAAGAAAGAGGCAAGATGTCTACTTGCGCATTTGAGGTTTGTAATGAGGAAACTCCAGTTACTGACTCCACTGCAGTATTCAGGTACTGGCTGCTGCCGTTGAGTGGATCTGATGCCTTCGGGCCTGAGTTGTGTTAGAATGATGCAGTTCTTTGCGAAGGGAGAATGGAGAGCAAGATTGGCCGAGGATTAGCCAGAAGTTCTCAGCCAGCGGTGCGAAGCTCAGAGAACTGAGGGCCACTATGAGGTGCGGGGCCTCAGTTAGCGGGGACCTGGCCGGGCACTGAATGATGCATGTTTTGGACTTAGCAAAAAGGTTAGCTGAGCAGGATTCCCAGATGGGACTAATTAGTGGACTGGCGATTTGGAGGTGCTAAATCTACTGCTAGGAAAGTTCAATTAGCAATTCAATAAGCCTCCATAGTCAGACGCCATCCTTTACACTGGCTAATTTATTTGAAATATCTCACTTTGACCCCAGAAATCTTTCAATCGCCATTTCTAACATTACCACTAGGATTTATTCTTTAAAACTGAGAAAAAAAATTTCAGATTTAAAAAAAAAGTGCTGGATTTGCTAATCAGTATAGCTGTCAAGTTGGCAAATTTGTGACCTCATTTGTATATAAACACAAAAGAGACCAATTCAGGTTAACAAATCACAGATGACTGGAGACAGGCCAGATTATTGTTTCTTATTGGTTGTTTTTGTAGGATTTCTAGTCTTTTAGGGATCATTTAAAGCTAGTTTTCTTCGCATTTGGCCTTCCTTACTGTTAACTGCTCAGGGCTTCTTTACACTGTAACTCAGGCTGGAAGCCAATAGTCAATGATAGGATTATCTGGGTGGGGGGCTGAGGGTGTAGCTCAGTGGTAGAGCATTTTCCCAGCATGGGCAAAGCCTCGGGTTCCACCCTCAGCATGGCAGGGGGAAAACAAGGAAGAAAGGAGGCAGGGAGGAAGGAAGGGAGGGCCAGTGTGCATTTGCAGATTTATAGTAAGACTTCTAAAGCTACAATAAGGTGGAAGATACAGAAGAACATGTAGGTCTATTCTAGAGTAAGAGGGTAGAAAGGATATTGACATTAGACACAGGGAACACCTCCAGTATGGGATTTTCTTGACTAGGTCGCACACCCCTCTTTCCAGAACCCCCTACCCTTTGAGACTATTTAGAAAATTTTGGATGATGTTAAGGTACCCTATAAACTGAATGTTGTTATCTTTAATTATCAGATATTTTTAAATAAGCACACTGTGTCTCAAGTGTGTAGAGAAAAATCACACACACACACACACACACACACACACACACACACTTCTCATCAAACTGGGAAGGGAAGCACAGTTAACAGCCGTGGACTGACTGTCCTCAAATAAATGGTTTTGTCTCCTAGAATTTTCTCTTCGAATTAAGGTGTAGAGGGCCGAGGGTCCGGGTGGGGATGAGCTAGTGTGCTGAGGTTCATTCCACTGGGAGATGAGATAAGGCTGCTTGCTCCTGAAGCTTCCCTGAAGCTGTACCTTTTGTTGGGGTGAGGATAGAATGGGGCTATGACCTCCAAAGCAAGCGCTTTAAGCTTGGCAGGTCAGCTGATCATAATGCCAAGTCTTACTGGGGCTGTTAAGAAGCACTTTGAGGGCTGGGGACATAGCTCAGGAACACAAATGCCTGCCTGGCAAGCACAAGGTCATGAGTTTAATACCTGGTACTGGAAGGGGAAAAAAAAGGGACTTTGAATAAGAGAAAGGTACCTAGATCTATTCCTTCCTTCCTCTTGGTATCATTTAGCTATTAGTTTGTTTTCTTATAAATTCTGTTTCCAGTTTTTCTGCAAGAAAAGATAAAAGGAAATCAAGATCATAAATTTTTTTTGGCATAAGAAGAGTCCATCAAGAGTAAAAGCCTAATGTCTAGTTCACAAGGATGATTCTCAAAGTGTTGCCGTTGGATTGCAGGGTCATGATCAACTGGAAACTTACGGAAAGGCCAATTCTCAGACCCGCTCTCAACCCACTGTTCAGGAATTCTGGTAGGACCTAGCAGTCTGTATTGTTGTCTTTCCTGCAGAGGATTCTGCTGCATGCCCCAGTTTGAGAATCACGGCCCTGGTGTTGCTGCAGTGTACGTGTGGGAAGCCCTCTCTGACTTGCGTGGACACCGCTAAGGGTACCCTTTTCCAACAGCGTGACTCAAGGGAAGTGCTGGGTGTGTGGAGTATCTCAGCTAGAGATGGGGAGGCAGGGGTCCCCGCACTTGATGTCCAAAGCTCCTCACTGGACTTCATGTGGTGATAACCAGTTCTGGGGAAGGCAGCACCAACACCAGCCATGAGAACGAGACAGGCCAAGAGCCAGGTTCACAGAGCAGCCAGCTGTCCCCGTCTTGGCATTTTCCTGCCCTTTAGCAGCACAATTATTGGAACTGTGGAAAAGCATGGATTCGAGTCTCGCTTCTTCCAGCCCCTTATCTGTCCGTAAGAGCTTTGGGAAACTTCATTCCTTAGAGGTTTGATGTCTTCATCTTTGGAAGGAGTATGTCCTGCAGAGTGTTGTGTGGTTATGTTTCACACACAGTAGGTGCCCACTGAACACTCCTTCCCTTGCTCCCGGGGTACCGAGGGTGGATGCTTAGTTTGCAGTGACCACAGTCACTCTGACGGGGGTAACATTGCTAGAGTCTGGATGTTACATGTCCTCAAAGCCCCACATGTTGATGGCTTGGTTGCTGTCATGCTGCTGGGCTGTGGTAGACCCTGTCCCTCATCTTCCACTCTCTTTCCTCCCAGTTCCTGTGAGGTGACCAGTCTGCTTCTGCCATGATGTTCTGTGCCACCACAGGGCCGAGCAACCATGGATCAAAACCCATGAGACCGTGAGACAAAAATAAACCTTCTCTTCTTAAAAAAAATCAGTTATCTCAGGTATTTTGTCACAGTGATGAAAAGCTAACACATTCAGACTGTAACCATTGCTATTTACCTATAAGCCCTGCTTGCAGGGATGTAAGCACATTTTCTGTTTTATTTTTAATTGATAAATAATAATTGTGTATTACAAACACAGCACTTTTTAGGGTGCTGGGGATTGAACCCAGTGCCTCATGCATGGTAAACAGGGCAGGTTTACTATCAAGCTACACCTCAACCCTGGTACATTTCCTTGTAAGAAAGATGAGGGTAGTTTTATAAATACAAACCTAGGGTAAGTTTAAAGTTTACTTAGATGAAGACATGTTAAATTATTTAGCATTGTTTAAATTACTGACAAAATAAGATGTTGCAATTGGGGAGGGAATTGGTCAAATTCAAATTTTGGTAGCACAATACTACATGACTACTTCACAGTCTTAATATCTAGCAAGATCTTTTCTTGACATCACCACGGGAGTCCTTGGCAGGAAGTGAACTGCCAGTGACCAAGAGACCGTGACCTGTCCAAGAAGGTGGATTGGCCATACCTGGCCCAGAATTGATCCACAGTGATTATCATTACTATTACTATTTTGGTTTTTTGAAACAAGGTCGTGCTACAAGGTTCAAGCTGCCCTCAAGTTCACTGTGTAGTCCAGGGTGGCCTCAAACTCCCAGCAATCCTCCTGTCTCAACCTCCTTAGTGCTGGGATTACAGGCATGTGCCCCACCAAGCCTGGCTCCCTAGTGATTTTTTCAAATGCGTGTTTCAGAGGAAACAGAAGATGGATTCTCTTCTTGCAAAAACTGTGTATGTGGGGATTTAGCTCAGTGGCATAAGCGCCTGCCTTGCAAGCGTGCGGTCATGAGTTCAATCCCCGGTACCAGTAAAACAACAACAACAACAACTGCATATGCTATTTGGGGAGGCACAGCACACACAGATGGAATAATAAAAGAACAAATTTGAAGTAGTAAGTTGGGGGGTCCTCACAAATAATTTGTAAAATGTGACCAGCGTTTTGCTGAAACAACTAAAAAAATGGACAAACGCAGTCAGGGTACTCAAAAAGGCTCCCTGAAGGCTGTGGAATTTACTTTGGGTTTTGACAAAGATGAAACATGGATTAAAGAAAAGTTGTGAAAAGACAAATTAGATGAAAGTGAATCGCCAACATGTGCAGGGGCGGAGAGGAAAAGACTTTATTTTGCATAGCTGCAGAATCATTGAAATCAGGGCTCGCTTCTTCTTGCGCTGTAACATTTAAGAGGAGCAGGAAAGTATACGTAGCAGGCTGTTCGCCCCTCACTGTTTTCCTTACCATTTGCCACAAATCCGTTATAGTTTTCTGTAACTAGTAACTAGAGCAGCACCCCAAGTATTCCTTCACTGATTGTTTTGTGTATTCCCCTCACATTTTATGTGCCCGGTCACGGTTTTCACTGGACTCGTTTATGCAATGTCTGGTTTTGTTTTCTCCTGGGACCACAGAGGTGCAGAGCAGGCAGAGCTGAAATTCCAGCTAAACGCCGCCCCTCTGCCATGAGTTAGAGGCTCCCTTCTCACGGGGAAAGGTTCCTTCCCTAAACAACGACTACACTGCTGTTAGGGCCACGTTAGAGATAAAAATTCCGGAGCCCAAAGCAAGCCTTGACTTCTGAGAAATGCTGCGGAGCCCTGCGGGCCTGGCTTGCCCTGCGGGCCTGGCCTGCCCTGCCGGGCGACTCCTTGGTGGGGACGATGTCCTTTAGGTCTCTCTGACAGCGAGGGGGCGCCTGAGTTAGAGTGGGGAAGGGCTCCAGGGGTCGGGAGCAAAGGTGGCTTCCGGTTCGCTTCCCTCCCTCTCGGGAAGGCAGTTTCTTGTCTTCTGCAAGCCTGCAGCTGGGTGACCTCCCCTGGGCTGAGCGGTTCATCCGCGCACCAGGTGCCGCGGAGGACGGCGCGGCGGGACCGCGGGGCCTGTGTTCTAGTTTCTCCGCGGACTGAGCTCGTCGAGGTGTGAGGGTTTGGATGTGATCCTCCTCGTCATGTACCTCTGTCGGGGAGAAACTGGTGAGAAGAGGTAGATCCCAGATGCATTTCATTTCAGTAAGCAAACTCCCAAGTAGCGCTTTGAAGCAGTTCGTTTCTGCTCTCCCATTTAGGAAGTTGAACCCAAAAGTTCTATTTCTACAGGGCAAAGCAAAAAATTGCAAAAAAAACAAAACAAAACAAAGCCCAACCCCTGCTGGGTTCTGGGGTCCCGCGTGGAGTCGCGCGCGGCGTTCCTGGCCTTAGCGCAGACGCCCAGGGCGCAGCCGGGAGCCCGGGTCAGCTCGGCTCCCGCGGCTTTCAGAGGCGCGGTCGGCGCCGGAGGGGCGGCTGGGACACCCGGGCGAGACCGCCGGGGAGTGTGGGGCTGAGGGGTCGGGAGTGGGGCGGAGCGGAGACCGCGCTGCCTCTGCGTCCGCCCGGAGCAGGCGACGCTCCGCCCCTGCCGCGACCTCCCCGAGCCGGCCTCGCGCGGGAACCGCCCTTCCCGCCCCCTGCGCTCCCCGGGCGCCCCCGCCCCGCCTCCCCGTGGAGAGAATTTAACACCGCCTCTGGCACTTTTTTAAAATTTTTATTTTAATTCAGGGGATGCGACGCTCCGCGTCCGGCTGCCTCCGCTTCTGTTCCGCTCGCCCCCGCGCCGCCCTCGCCCGAGGGATGCGCGCGGGGAATAAATAGATGCGCGGCCGAGGCGGCGCGAGGGGCCGGGGGACCCCATTGGGGGAATCTGATCCAAGGAAGCTGTGACTCGGCCGGGGGAGGAGAGGCGCCCAGATCGCGGCGCGCGGCGGAGCGGGCGGATCGCGCCTCCCGCAGGACCATGGCCCGCGGAGCCCACGGCGCCCACGGCGCCCCCCGGGCCACGCTGCTCGCCCTGGCCGCGCTCTGCCTACTCCGCGTGCCCGCAGCCGGGGCGGCGGCCTGCGAGCCCGTGCGCATCCCCCTGTGCAAGTCTCTGCCCTGGAACATGACCAAGATGCCCAACCACCTGCACCACAGCACCCAGGCCAACGCCATCCTGGCCATCGAGCAGTTCGAAGGGCTGCTGGGCACCCACTGCAGCCCCGACCTGCTCTTCTTCCTCTGCGCCATGTACGCGCCCATCTGCACCATCGACTTCCAGCACGAGCCCATCAAGCCCTGCAAGTCGGTGTGCGAGCGGGCCCGGCAAGGCTGCGAGCCCATCCTCATCAAGTACCGCCACGCGTGGCCCGAGAGCCTGGCCTGCGAGGAGCTGCCGGTGTACGACAGGGGCGTGTGCATTTCTCCCGAGGCCATCGTCACGGCGGACGGAGCCGGTGAGTCCGCACGCTGCCCACCCGTCCTCGCCGTCCTTTCTCTCCTTCACTCTCAGATTCTGTTCAGGATCCCTCAGCCTCCCCCTAGATCCCTCTCCAGTGGAGCGCTTTTAAAACAAAACCTCACCAAGGCGCTTCTCCAAAGGGACACAGTCTCCCAGTGGGAGACCCGCCTTTCTAACACTCCATTCATTCCACTCCCGTCCCTGCTGGCTCTCCACTTTCTGCCTGGAAGTAGCCACGCTTAATACACCGATGCGCTTGTCTTCCTAGTTTGTTTACAGTCGTGGAGTTTTCTTGCCCCATTCTCCTGCAATCTCAGTTAGCAAGTTTCTTCTGTATCTAGCGTTTTAGGTGCTTGAGGTTGTACGGAGGCAACAGAAAACTGAAACCTTTATTTTCTTCTAATCATTGAAAATGCCAAGATGATTTCAGTGACCTTGTTTCAGCCCGCAGATGTTTGAGTACTGTGTGTTTTGCTCAGAATCCAGTTTGAGCGATTACCTTCACCTTTCAGTGAGACAAATTGTATTTCCATTCCGGACTGACACTGCTGAGCAACTGTACTATGCACTGCTAATCAGCTTCTGCAGCTTGTTCCAATCATGGAGCTGGGGACTGAAGTTACTGAGCTCTTTTCCACTAAAGTTACTTCGCAAATGACATATGGATATCATTTGGAGTTATATTTAGGCACCTTATGGCCATACACCCATGAAATCATCGCACCCCTTACCTCACTCGTGTACTCCTCAAATGTTGTCTTTAATACCTCGTTTCATGCTTCTTTGTGCATTATATCATTTCAAGTTTTCTCTACCATAAAACTTTACTGTAGTTCTGTGTTTCGTGGAATGAATCACAAATTTTCTTCTCCCTTGTGTTTGGTCAGATTATGACATTTGTAACTCCAAAACCCCAACTAAGTCTAGTTCATTATGGTCCATTTATTTCAAACTCAATGCCTGCCAACTAAGCCAAACCTCAAATTAGACCCCTCATTTACTTTATTTTATTTATTTATTTATTTATTTATTTATCTATTTATTTATTTTTGTACCAAACTCAGGACCTCGTGCTTGCCAGTCAGGTGCTGTGCCACTGAGCTATATCCCCGGCCCTCCTCATTTACTTTAAAATTGAAGCATTTTGCTTTGTTTTACACTGTGGTCCTCTTTGGTAGCTTCCTAGGATCAGCCCTGTTCTGAGATGCGTTGACTTGATGGTGTCTCATCTCTGTTCATTTATTGGACATCAGCTTTGCCTTCTGTTGCCCCTAAACTTCTCACATAGCTTGTGTTTGCAGTTGCATCTCTAGCTAAATGTTATGTTATTCCGAAAAGTTACACTGACTCATTAACATAAAATGAGAAGAGAGAGGCAGAGACTTGTACAAACAGCTAAAGGACCAAAACGGAAGGTAAAGTTTTCAAGAACTTATTGATGGTCACCTCACTGAGTTGGTCACTCTTTGAACATAGTTTTTTTTTTTGACAGGGCCTCATATGCAGCTCAAGCTTGCCTTGAACTCACAATGTAGCCCATGCTGGCCTCTAACTCACAACATTCTTCCTGCCTCAGTTTCCTGAGTGCTGCGTTTACAGGCATTTGCCACCATGCCTGGCATGTCTTCTTGATGTCACTCAAGAACCAAGAGCTGGATGCATAAACTAATCAGAAAGTATTTCTTTTTTGTCTCGGGGCGATATTCTCTTGAGCCTTAGTACCCACTCTGGTGCCTGACCCTGCAGACTCTGGAAGAGCTCAGTGCAGTGGCTGCCTTGCGTGCCAGGCACTTAGCCTCAGCTAAATGCTCACACTCTTCTCAGGCCAAGGGCTAGTAATGAGGTGGCAGCGGTTCATGCTGAAATGCATCCTCCGCTTGAAGGGCAAAATTTGCTCTTAGAGCCCTTTGAGAGAGGGACCTGGCATGAGTGAGGTTTGGCAAGGTTAGTGACTCTCAAAAAGCCACAGTCAGTATGGATGGGAAGCAGTTTCATTAAGTGACCCCGAGTTACCTATCACCACACACCAAAAGCAGAACAATTGCCTCATTGAAAAGCTCCAATACAACTTGTATGGAAATTATTTGTCAGTCCAGAAAACCCGATTTCTGAGCTGTTTTATAATGCCATAATATTTGTTTTGCTGACAGCATCCTTGTTGGAGAAATAAGTAGCAGTAGGTGGTTGTTGAAATCATATTTTAGTGATGCTCCCCCTCCTCAAACCTTCCATGCGAACCAGAAACTATGGTGGCTGGAAAGACCTAAGAGGGAGATGAGGTGGGAACGAAGGGTAGATTGTAGCCTGATGGATCCCCTGGTTTCCAGGGTCAGTACCTTGAAAGTTACACGCAGTTTGGTCAAACTGTCAGACACCTGGAGTTACTTAGAAACTACCATATGTGACCAGTCCTATTTACAATGCGATATACTCTTTGATTTAGTAGTGGGATATGGTCGTTCATGACACATACTGTTTTCCTCCATGTATCGACTGACTCCTGTGTCTTATGATAAGACTCTATCCAGCCATTATAAAAACGAGGATGCCCTCAATCACAAGGGACCGGCAGGAGTTCCTGTGCATGTTGCTCTGTTCCTTTGTGGTACATTGTGACTCCCCCAAAAAGTTTAGCACATTTCACAGAGTGAAGTCTTACTGAAATAGAACAATGCTTCAAACTACTTTTCACTAGCAAAACACTAAGGGTGAAGCTACTTTTATAAAGAACAGGTTAGACATTGACCATTACTAATAAATTTAAATTAAATGTATTCTCTTTACACACTTAATATTTACTATGGCTCCATATGCTGCTTCCCATATGCTGCTTTATCTAAGATCTCATTTCAGCTAGTTAATTAACACATTTAGTCAAATATTGACTGTTGCATGGTGAGGAAAGGCTATGGCCTTGAGTCAGGTGAAGTGTTGAATCTCCACTTCTCTCCCATCAGTTGTTCTATAGAAAATGTACATAACCTCTCTGATTCAGTGTTTTATCTATAAAATAAGGACCAAACTCCTTACGTCCTAAGGGTAGGAAACAGATTGAATTACAGAGCATGTGAAGCATTGAGTCTAGTACCTAGTACATAATGACCCCTGGAGCACTTGCTCAAGCGTTGCTCTTTTGCTGTTACTGTCATTGCTGTATCACATTGTCTGGTAATTTCTCTCTTTGCAAATAAATACAGGTACAGCCTAGAACCTGTATCAGTTCATCTCTGGGAAACACATTTTTACACCAGGCCCTAGTGGGAGAAGCAGATCTTAATTCTTCTGATTATATAAAGTTAATGGTTGATATTATACAAACCAACCTCGGCCGCAAGCCCAAGAGTAAATCCCCTTGGGAATAACAGGCAGTGGTTCATTATGACCCTTGACCGTGGTTCCTTATAAACAGCCTATGTCAGGAACCAAGACTGAGCAAGTCGATGGTGCGCTGTTTCACAGCTATTTCTACCCCGGCCACCGTCTGCCAAGCCAAGGGCTGTATAATCGCTCCTCAGTAATGCTGGTCTCTGCGCAGAGCTGCCCTGGCCCTCGGCTCTTGCTCAACACGCTCTGTGCCCTCGCGCCCCGCAGAGCGTGCCAGCTTTCGCACGCACGCGCGGCGGCGCGATCATTTCTGCCCTCTCTGAGGAACAGGCAGCCTTTTCTTTAGCCCTGATCTACAAATATTTGAGGGGCCAAATACCAAGAAGGAAGGCAGGGGGGAGGAATATGGAATGAGAAGGAGAAATGGAAATTTTGGATTGAGAGGAGAGAAAACATGGTACACAGAGGGCTAAGCTCCCCTCATCGTGTGACATATAGAAGGACACTGCACGAGGCATGGCAGAGAGCTCGGTGCTACGGCCCTGATTGTATTTAGGTAATCTGATCACCAGTAATCTTACGTCGTCCCTAAATATTTTTAACAATTTACTTTTTTTAAAAAAAATCTTCCTGTCTGATTTTCAAGTAGTCACTGAAAGAGCAGAATGGACTAAGTTATATTTGGTCTTTATTTTTCTGCCAGGTGTCTAGAAAAGGAGGCTTGTGGTTTTGTGTAATGAAGACCTGGCTGATTTAGAGAAAACCAGAGTATTAGAGTTAGGGGTCCTTCTTCAGAATTGTAGATTTGCAGTTGCTTTTGTACTCTGAAAAGAGAAGTCCCTTGATGTTGATCTTAATCGAGAATTTAATTGGTAAACGGCAAAGCACGAGAGCAGTGTTTAATAATAACATCGCTTCGGAGAGCGTGCGCTACCCTCCGGACGGAGGTCGCGAGCAGCAGCATCATTCTAGCAGCTCTCTGCCAAGTACTGTGGTCCCATTTTGCAGACAAGAAAGCCAAGGCATATAGAGAAGTTAGTTCAGCTGGTAAGAAGATGGTTCAAGCCAAGACTTCTTCTGCCTCATGCTTTCTCTTTTGTTAAGAAACACGGCTCTTCGGCTTTATAGACTGTTGTCTTTTGCCCATCTGGTTACCGTTAAAGGGACATTTTTTCATTGTCCCTTTGAAAGCCCATTTGTATGTGGCTTAAGGAAATGAAGCAGACATGATTCCAAGAGCTGACGGATCGCTCCTCTGCTGCACTGTGGAGGCGGCAGAGGCCTGGATTCCACATCAGCTCATCAGGCTCGGACCTCAGGGTGGACCTCAGCTCCTGCCCGTGTGCCTCTTCTCGGCTGGCCTTTCTTGTGTCACTGAGAGCCCACCCCACGCACTCTCGCTGTCCAGACTTAGGAGTCAACCTCGATTCCCTCCTTCTTACATTCAGTCAGGGCTGCTGTATCTACTCTGACTCCCATTTCCTCCCCCTTCTCTGCGATGCCTTTTCTTAGTTTGGACCCCAGCAGTTTTATGAGGATTGTGGCCAGAGGATGATAACTGGTTCCCTTGTCTCCATGATGCCTCCTTCCTAGCTCACCAAGGAAATGGAAACCTGTTGCTTGCATGCCTGTAATCCCGGCCCTCTGGGAGGCTGAGGCAGGAGGGTTGTGAGTTTGAGCTTTCTTCTGCGAAGTTTAGTGATTGAGTGAGACATTGTCTCAAATATAAAATACAAAGAGCTGGGGATGTAGCTTAGTGTAGACACTTTGGATTCAATCTTCAGCACTGCCAAGAAAACCCCAATAGATTTTAAAACAGGAAATAAGTAAAATACTCTGACTGTCCCTCAAGCCTTCATGATCCTTCTCTTACTTCCTTTTTCTCCGGTTATTATGTTTTCTGCTCAGCCGCACTGGTGGATATTCAGGTCGCATGATGGATACTGCCTTTCCCACCCTAATAGCTTTTCAATACACATCCCCACCTGGAAAACCCTCCCTTCTCCCCTCCCACAGCTACTTTAAATTCTTCTTCCAGGACCTTTGTGATCCCCACTAGAAATCCTTATGCCTTAAAATCTAACAGTACAGTATCTACTCTTCTAGTTCAGGATCATTTTGATAGTAAAGTTCCTAAACTTAACTCCCCAACAGCGTTTTGGGGGGGATTATTTATGGTCAGAAAACTCTTTCTCTTTTACAGTTTTAATGACTTACTTCTAAACATTTTTCAAAGTGTAGTAGTGTTTCCCTGTGGATGTAAGTGAATGAAGGAAAACATTTCCCTTGGCTCAAGCGTTTTAAAGGGGATTTCCTTTTCCAAGAGAAGAGTCTTATTTTTCATTTTCATGTAACTTTTGTACACTAAACGTTTCAAGTATAGGCCAATGTAATTTCTTCATCTACCAGGATGTTATTTTTATATAAACCATATGTGTTTTAGCACATTATTCAGAAATAGAAAATCTACTGGCACATTAGCATCCGACATGAATATATTTATCATGAATGAAGTTTGGATGGGATACAAGCCCTTAAGTTAATGTATGGCCAAGTTGAGCAAATGCTTTAGAACTAGTATTTGCTGCCTGCTTATCGACAGATTTGCAGACTGCTATCTTTCCTTGAGTACAGCTTTTTAAATACCACCTTTTTAAATACCAGCTGAGAGCCAGGGGTGTAGCTCAGGGCATGCACAGGGGGCTGGGGTTGATTCCCCAGCACTGGAAAAACAAACCAACCCCGCTGATAATTACTAAACCTGACGAAGTAATTCATTAACTATAATTGTGGTCATTGGTGTCCTGTAAACCCTCCTTTGTTTAATTTAGGATATCTTGGAACAATGACAGAGGAGGAACATTATTTTCTGTTAGGATACACTGTACCCCGAGGCATTACCTTCATTTAGCGTAAGGTGTTATCAAGTTTTAACTCCTGTATAAAAGCAGGAGTTGGAGTGTCACTGAGTCTGTAGGTGAAGTAGGGCTTCTGCTGGGGCCCTGGGTGCTATTCATTAGAGTCCGCTTTCTTAATTAGAGCAAACAAGACCTTTATTGTGCCCATATTCTGGTACTGCAGCATCATGAAAAGAACTAATGACAATATCTAGTAATTATCACATCTAAACATTGCACTGGCATGAATTGTTGCTGGGTATACGTTTGCTTTCTGCAGAAGATTTACTTATTTTGTAGTTGAACAAGGACCTTGAAAGCTTTCTAAATGTTTCCTGCGGGCACCCCAGCATTTGTTGGGTGCATGCCTCGTGAGACATCTACTTGTTCCCCGGTGTGTTTGATTCTGTGTAATCAAGTCACAGTGGATGGGTGAACACTTAATATTTGCACAGATTTCACTGTGATAGGATTCTCGTCATTTATCACTTTTCTGAAATTCAAATACAAGTTATTTATTAGAGCCTGAAATTTATGCACAGTGGATGAGGATTTAAAAACGGCCCTTTTCAATCACACCGAAGAGTAGACAGCATCCTTACTTGACACACAAGTAAGAGTGCCAGCCTCACTTCCTCGAGAAACCTGGTTCTTACCAAATCGAGCTTGCCATTGGATTAGATTTTTATGTAGGAATTCTTGCCATAATAGCAGATGTGTTACGGTTCTTTCCTTATCACCTTTCAGATTTTCCTATGGATTCTAGTAACGGAAACTGTAGAGGGACCAGCAGTGGTGAGTATTCCAGTGTCGTCCTGGTTTTCATCTGTGGTCGTTAGTCTTTGATGCAACCTACTTACTCGAGCCTTCTTTGTGGAAGTTTGTGCCCTAACAGTTTAAAAGTCAAGTCCAAAGTTATTTCTTGGGCCACTTCACAGGATCCCTCCTGAAAATCCATGAGCTAGTCTCTTTTTTCCAATAAAACTTTCCTAACTTCCTTTTAAAAAGTTATTTATTTGTATTAATGTCATGTTTCATATTCGGATAAAAATAAAAAAATTGACGTTTTCTTTTGCGATATTCTGGTAGTTTGATATCTGAAGTTTTAATGAGTGTATAAATTCGTGTAACCACCGTGATCAGGATGCAAAACAATTCTATCAGCCCCCAAAACGCCCTTCTACCACATCCCTTTATAATTACATGTTTCACCTATCCGGCCCACTGAAGATCCCTCCCTCATCTGTTCTCTGTTCACTATACTAGTGTCTTTTTTGGGGATTGCCATATGAGTAAAATGATAGAGGATGGTAATCTTCTGAGAAGAACTCTCTTTGAGAGTTCCCAAGATTTCACATGTATCAATAGCCCATTCGTTTTTGTGACTGAATATTTTATTATTTGAGTATATTTTCATTGTTTATCCATGACTCTTAGAAGGATAGGTAGGGGTTATTTTTTTTTTTATTTTTTTAGGTTGTTGGCAATTGTTAAGAGGGCTGCTATAAACATTCACATACAGGGTTTGTGTGAATGTGAATTTCATCTCTATAGGGTAAATATCTGGGAGTAGAATTTGTGGGTTATATGGTAAGTATATGCTTAACTTTATAAAACTCTGTCAAACTGTATCCAGAATGGTTGTCAGATTTTGCACTAATACAGACTGTGGAAGAATTCCAGTTGCTCTGTATCCTTGCTAGTACTTGGTATTGTCAGTTTTTTAAAAAAAATTGTTAGCTATTGTAATAGGTGTATAATTATAGCTCAGCTCTTGCATTTCCCTAATAATGATGCTGAATAATCACTTTCTGGGCTTATCTGCCATCAGATAAATTCTTTCTGACTGGTGAATTGTTAGTTCTGTTATTTTTGTTTGTTTCTAAATAATGAGTTTTGAGATTGCTGATTATATTGCAAATACAAAGAATGATCTTTTGGTTTCAGTCATGTTTTTCTATTTTCAATTTTTTTGATTCTTATTCTTTTTTGCTTGTTCTGGGTTTATTTTCCTTTTTAATGTTTTTAAGGGTACAGGCTTATATTTGAGAACTTCCTTATTTTTTAAGTATAATTTGAAAATATAAATATCCATCAAAATGTAACTTTAGTTGAACGCCACAAATTTTGATAGTTTCTAAAATTTTTTCTTCAGTTTAAAAATGTTTTGTAATTTCGTTTGAGGATTATGCTGTTTAATTTGTTGCTATTTAGGGATTTTCCTTTTTTTCTTTTTAATTCTGTTATGGTCAGAGAACATACTTTGTATGATTTCAGTTCTTCTAAATTTATTAAGATTTATTCTATGACCCAGGAAGTGATTTATCTTGATAAATATTTCATATGCCCTTGGAAAAAACTGTATTTTGCAGTTGAACAGTGTTCTTTAAATGTTAATTTTATTCAGTTAATACTTGTATTTAGTTCTTTTATATTCTTGCCAATTTTTTATCTCTTAGAGTGATGTTTAGATCTCCAAATATTTTCATGGATTTTTAAAATCTCTTTTTAGTTCTGATAGTAGTGTTTCGTGGATTTCAAAGGGCCATTACTGGTCACGTATATTTAATATTTTCATGTCTTTTGGCATGAAAAATTGATGTTTTAATTATGTAATGTCTCCCTCTGATAATCTTCTCTGCTGTTAAATCTGTTTTTGACTCCAACTTTCTTCATAGCGAATACTATTTCTGTCATTCTATGTTTTGCCTACTTAAATCATTATTTCTAGATAACTTTATTTTTTGCCATAACTTGAAAAATAAATTTCAAGTATATGTCTTGTGGATATCGCTTGTCTAAATGTGTTTCGTCACTGATTTTCTAAAAATGCATTCTGTCATTCTTGGCCTTTTGGTTGGTACATTTGACCATTTAATCTAATGTAATTATTTGTATTGAGGCCTACCATTTTACTTGTCTTTTAATATCTCCTTGTCTTTATTTTCTTTTTGTCTTTTGAATAATTGGAGTGTCCCTCCCTCTGCCTTCCCATGTGAGAGTTTGGGTGTGAGTGTGAGTGTGAACTCATGAGACAGTGTCATATTTTTCCTCTCAGACATTAAATATGTTTTAAGCATCTCTAGAGAAAAACAGTACGCTAGCGTATTTATACAGATGTTTGTAATTTTTTTGTTCTTCCTTATTGTCTTATATTCCATTTGCCTGCTGGTGTCATTTTTCTGCTGTCTGCAGGACTTCCTTTGGCATTTCTTTTGGAGCAGTTCTGGGGGGCAGCAAATTCTCTGTTTTCCTTTACCTTTTGAAAATGACTTCATTTCGCTTTCATTCCTGGAGGATGTTTTCATTGGATAGAAAAATTCTTGGTTGGCAGTTTATTTAACACTTAAAAATATTCCGCTTACTTCTGGCCTCCTGTTTCTTATGGGAAACTGGCAGTCATCCAAATCATTGTTCCTCTGTAAGTAATGCCTTGGCTTTCGCTGCCTTCTTTTGAGATCTTTTTCTTTGCCTTTAGTTTTAGCAGTGTGATTATGACACGCTTGGGCATGAGTCTCTCTGAGTTCCGGTTGAAGGTTAACCGAGATTCCTGAATCCATGAATGTTAGCATTTTTTATACCACTCTGCCTTCTATATGATGTGAACGTTAGATCTTTTGGCATTGCCCTATAACCTTAGGTCATCTTTCCTCTCAATCATTTTTTCTTTCTGTTATTTACATAACTTCTATTGATCTGTCTTAAAGTTCATTGACTCTTTTCTTTGTGAACTCCACTCTGTATCACCAGGTAGTTTTTTGTTACTGTATTTCGCAAAGTTAAAATTTCCATTTGATTCATCTCTACATTTTGATTTTTTTTTTTTGTCAAGACTTATCTTTTCCATTTCAAAGTTGTCTACTCTTTATTTTGGGGCATTTTAATAATGACTACTTGAAAGACATTGTTGGATAATTTCAACATCTGTATTACTGGAATGTCTTTTCCCCTTCGAGGTTGAGATTCTCTGTGTTCTTCATAGGTAGAATAATTTTGTGTTAAATTTGTGTTATTTTATTATATTGGTGCATATTTGCAGTATATGAAGTTTAGATTCTTCCTGAGGACTGGATATGTGCACAAAACACAGCTTGATTCTTCTTTTAATCCCCTGTCCTGTCCCACTCACCTCCCTCAGCCTCTACATTCCCTTCCCCATTTGTGTTCTGATTGTTAGTATCACTCTTCGCTCATGCTTGCGATGCAGTGTTTACTCCCACTGAGGCCACGAAGTTCCTGCGCACCGCGTGTCTTAGTTCTGCTTACTTCCCCTTTGTTTCTCCCCTCAACCTCTGTCTCCTGGACTCTTAGGCTTTTGCAACCGATCTATCCCTTTGTGGCCTCCTGTCCATCCTCTATTATGTTCTTCGTACTTTGTGCAGAAAAGCGTGCAAGTCAAACGCGGCTTTGTGCATTTTCACAAGGTCAACACTCCGGCAAACACCACGTAAACCAAGATCTACAATGTTTACCAGCCCGGCAGAGGACTCCCAGGTGCTTAGTTCCCAAAGGGAAGTACTAGCAGGAATCCTAATGCCACAGATTAATTTCACCTGGTCTAGAATTTAATCTCAAGGTCATCCTTCAGTGTAGGCTCTTTTTGGGTATGGCTTCATTTGTTCTTCATTATGATGTGGATAAGCATAGCTTTTCATTTTCATGACTGTATAAAATCCCACCATTAAATGTACCACACATTATTCATGCTAATACTCCTGGATTTGGGGATTATTTTGTAGTTTCTGTTATGAAGTGCTGCCTTTATTTCTACAAGAATATTATCGCTACAATTAATTGCAGTGCATTCCTTCCATTTCATGGCTCTTTTGTTCAGTATATCCTGTCTTAAAAGGTATTTTAATGAAGAAGTAGAGCATTTATTTTATTACGTTGTAAATAATTTGAAATACCAATTTGCATTCACTTGGGGAAGTTTTCACTGTCGATTTCCCCCAAGTCTTTATCAGGGAGAAAGCATTTGATCTAAGGCAGCGTACACCAAAGATACTGCCAGCAACCATTTGTCTTATTAAAAACGTTAGTGAGTAGAATTATTTGGAACTTTTTAAGAATCACTGGATGTGACTGAAAGTGTTTCTCAGCGTCATGAAAGCAGTTGGAAATCATTGTGTCCAGCAATGTGTGATGTTAATAATGCCCTTCCTGTTACGTTTGCTCAAAGAAAGCAAAAAGGCTCATTTGTGTCACATGCAATTGCTGAGTCAAAAGTTCTGGCCAAGTGGAAATGGGCACTATCGGTTTGTCCAGAAGGTAATGCAGAGTAGTACAGAGCTTCAGTGTGTGCAGAGACGATACCAACACACTGTAAACAGGATACCAGAGCAATTCAACACGGAAGGCTACCTAGAGCAGTGCAGCCCTGCTGAATTTAGAGATTACTGTTTCTGTAAAAAAATGTTTTCCTGTTCTCTGGTATAATGGGGGTGAGGAAAACAAGCAAACAGGTAAAACCAAAGATCATTCTGTTTGAGGGGGAAAAAAAACCACTGATGTGTTTACATGTTCCAAAAAGAAAGGGTGATTTGTTCACACTCAGATATTTGGGAGAAACTGAACAGCTGAGCTGGATCATGGTAAAACAGGAAATGAAGAAGGCACAAAAATATTGTAACCCACACACTGACCTCTTTCCAATGTGTTGAGCTGTGTGTGTCTGGAATTTGGAGAAGAAATTCTTTCTCTCCAGTTAATTTATTTTTTGCCTCAAAGCGGAGCAATTTCCTTGTTCTTTTTTGGAGCTAATGACTGGGCAGCTTCTGATTTATATGTGTGTTACTGTTGTAAATCCTATCATAGTAGGGACTGGACCCTCTCTGTTTGCTTAGCATGGAATATATGTGCAGGGAAAAAAATTAGTTCCATTCCACTGAGTCAGTTTATCAGCACAGAAAATTACGACAGATGTACTGATGGTTCAAAGAAAAGGTGTGCTTTTAATTAAAATAATTCCAAAAATAATTCTTCTGCTCTTATGTTTTGTGATTGCAATGAATATATGAGTGTTTACATTTAAAAGCACATCAGTTTCACTGGAGAGGAAATATGGTTTGTAAACTCTGACCCTAATGAACTATATGAGCATGACGAAATCTCTGGTTTATTTCCCAATATAAAATCAGATGGTATTGACCTCTGCACTCCCTTTTGCAAATGTTTACTGACTACACATGCTGAATTAACTTGGGACAACTTCTAAGGTTACCGGAAAGGATTATGATGGATACATAGTATTTTGTGTACCTGTTACAGTAGCTTGGAAGTACAGCATTTGTTGGCGACTTTACAACAATTGACCCTCTGGCCAATGCTCTGTCCTCATCCCTCTCCTCCTTCAGCCACTGCTCAGCTTGTCCCAGTTTTTCTCCTCCTGTGCCCCAGCATGGGGCACATCTCAGGGCTCCTCCTCTTGCCTCTTCTCAGCTTTCCTGACGGTGATTTCTTTTCGCTGGAGTTCACTGTTACTTCTGTGATTGTAGCTCTGATCGCCCTCCCAGATAGAGTATCACATTTTTCCCACCAATAAATAATTTTACCTATTTGAATTGAGCTGAACATATTTGATAACTAAAAATAGCATTTTTATTTAAAATTTGTCTCCTTGCAACTTTCTGATTTAGTTTCTGGCGCAGTCGTTTCCTTTGGTCCCCAACACTGAGGATTCAGAGTTGTTTTCAGTTCATGCATCCCACCGTTTGCCAGAACCCTAATGCGCAGGGACAATCCAGGCAGACCACGGGCCAAGGCCGCGAGGTGAAGGAGGCGGCAGGCGACAGCATTTCCTTTCACGTTGACCTCTTTTTTTTGTTTTGTTTTGTTTTTGGTACTGGGGATCGAACTCATGACTACACGCTTGCAAAGCAGGCGCTTAAGCCCTGAGCTAAATCCCCAGCCCATGTTGACCTCTTTTGTACGTGTTTGGCGTTGAGTAGACCTATGACATTCGACAGACCGTGCAGTCCATTTTGTCATTCTGTTCCCTGACTTCTTGTCATGAAACATAACACTTCAGAGTCATAAGGAGAAATGGTCAAAATTGCACTGGTTCTTCCAAAATTGCACTGACTCTCTGTTCCTGCAAGTTTGTGGAAGGTCGTTTATGTAAAATTTTCCCCTAAAGGAATAAATTGAATTTCCTTTTCTTACTAATAGTGTTAGCCTCTCACCCTAAGCAATTCCCTTTTACAAAGTGCAAATTACTCTGAATTGAGTCCTTTATTACAATATTTGAGGTTTGTTTTTACAGCTAAGTTGAGCAAATGTTACTTTCACTTTTTAAAGCCTTATTATATTACCTAGGTTCACCAGTCAACTTCATCACATTTTCCATATACAGCCTTGACCCAAGATAAAATTTAGTATGATATTTTTACCCTGTGTATATATTTAGGAAATGAATATTATTTTAAATGTATAATGAATGGCTGCTAAGTCATGGCACACTTCATTTTATGGAAAATGGGAGGAATGTCTTACATGAATTTTTATGGTAATGCTACTTTATTAAGATTTAATTTCCTTACAGTAAAATGTGTAAGTCCCAAGTGTATGTCCCATTGAATTTTGGCAAATGTATGTACCCCTCTAAGTATCAGCCAGCAAAACAAGGAACTTCTCCATTGAGGAAATTTCCTTGTGCCAATGTAGGCAAGCCCAGTTTTAACTCGTGTTGCTCTGAATCTGTGTTGTGTGATGTTTACCTTCAGGTAAACGGAATCATAAAGCACATTGTTTGTGACTTGCTGTTTTTGCTTATTCTAATTTTATTTTAGATTTATCCATTGAGTTTTGTGCATCATTTCATTATCCCTTATGGTATAATAAATCCTGTTGGGGAGCATAACACCAATAAGATTTTTAAATTCTAGCCTTTTAAATATTGTTCTGGCTTTACTATAGTTCTCAGTTTCTGAGTCTACTGAGTCTTCTAATTGTTTGCATTTTTCCTTTCATCAGTGAGGTCAAGATGCTAGGGTTCTGATGGTTTGCTTCATTTTCTAATATCCCAGGAACTATGAGACCCTGTAGGTTTTCCATAAAGTGTTCCTTTGATGACTCGTTATTTGGGGAAGAAGGAGTGTGGTTGGTCTTAGGGGTGGATCCCAAGGCTGTTCTTACATCTCCTCGGTTCTCAAAGCAGAGTGAGACTGAGTTTCCGGAAGGCCCAGTGTCGTGTTGCTCGCACACAGCAGGCCAATCCGGACAGGTTCCACGTGGCGTCGGTCCCTGTTGCTGTTTTGGTACAGTAATCGCCATCTAGTGCATTGACGTCTTTCCTCAGCTGCTTTTGGTCCACCCCAGCCACTGTCTTTCATGGGCCACGCTGGACTTTGCTGTCCAGAAGTGGTGCTGACATTATACTCTTAATTTCAGCCACCCTACCTTTGCCTACTTCCCTGTTTCATTCCAGCTGTTTGCTGTGGTACCATCACTGCTATTTTTTTTTTTTTCTGTTGTCTTTTTGAGACAGGGTTTTGCTATGCAGTTCAGGCTGGCCTTGAACTCACTGTGTAGCCCAGGATGGCCTCAAACTCACAGTAATCCTCCTACCTCAGCCTCCTGAGTGCTGGGATTACAGGCATGTGATATATATATATATATTTTAATGCCATCCAGACTGCTTATTAACTACCGCTTACTCCTGATCAGCGCATGGCCTCCTTGTCGACTTGAGATTTCAATGTCTCCAGTAATAATCCTCCCCTTAAAAATACCTTTGTTGTCCATTGTGGTGCATTCTTAAAATCTCAGCTGGCACCAGGGAAATAGCTCAGTGGCACAAGTGCCTGCCTGGCAAGTACAAGGTCCTGAGTTCAGTTCCAACCAAAATCAATCAGTCAATCAGTAACAGCTGCTTGGAATGCTCAGACAGGAGGATCACAAGTTCAAGGCTAATTTAGCAAAATTAAAAAAAAAATGAATTTAGGCATATAGCTCAGTGGTAGAGCACTTGCCTGTTACATGAGACCTTGAGTTAATCTCCAGGACTGACATCAGTCAGTCCTTCACTTCTTTTGCCTTCTCCTCCTCTGCCGTAGACTCCTGGAAAATTCTCAACAGGGGCAACTGACACGCTTTGAGTTCAGGGTAAAACATTTAAATAGACAACCAGCATTGCCAGCGAATCCTCCCTGCTAGAAAGTTTGCCTTTCAACTCAAGATAATTATATTTCTTTCTCCGCAAGTCTCCGCATCTTGTCTTTCACAGTCCCTCATTTCATATAAGCGGATGACCTCACTTTGTCTGCTAATGAGGCAGTAAAAGCCCCTGCAAGGAACTTCGTCATCCTCTCCGCAACACATTTGCGTCCCCGCCAGCCTCGCTGTCCCTTGCCTCTCACATGGTGGGTGAAGTGTCCAGGCTTTCCAGGTCCTGCTCTTCCTTTTGCTCAGGTCTTATCATCTCCTTGGACCCTTTTATGTCTGAACTAATTTGGGGTTGTGGGTCATCAACACAGAGAATGGCCCACCTTTCCCCTTTAAAACACCTTCTTTATTTCCAGCCTTTTGAACTCTACACCCTCCTATTTTCCCTTCCACATCACTGGAAGCCCCTTCTTAGTCTCCTCTGTGGGCTTTTTCTTCTCTGTTTTACATATCAAGATGTAGCTCCTGCCTGGATAAACATAACTCATCTTCTAGGTTTGAAGTTTGTGTATCATTTCCTCAGAGCACAGT
This sequence comes from Dolichotis patagonum, assembly GCA_004027295.1. Taxonomy (NCBI): domain Eukaryota; kingdom Metazoa; phylum Chordata; class Mammalia; order Rodentia; family Caviidae; genus Dolichotis; species Dolichotis patagonum. The sequence goes on along the minus strand of PVJX010001138.1, from coordinate 129,998 downwards.
GCAGGCCAAACCAGTTTAGGTTATTAAGTGACCTGTTCTCATTCTACACTGTGTTTTTCAAAACATATATTACACATGACAATAAATGTAATTATTGTAATTACTTGTTCAGTGTTTGTATCCTCTTCGTGGTTGTCTGCATTGTTCATTGTGTGTCCTACATGCCTGTTACAAAGCTGTGTATGTACCAGAAATGTGAATGCCCTTTAAGTATAAGGTGAGCCAAGAAGTTACTATGTAAGTGACTGATAGTGCTCAACACATGTTCTCTTTCCCTTTTTCAAATCATATTTGGAGGATCTTGAATATGCTGGGGTTGTGGAGTCAAAGGATACGATCACATCTACCTAACAGAAAGACAGTTTTGTGGTGTGACAGATGTTTAAAGTTACTTAAGGACACATTCTTGGATACCTCTTTAGGCAGTGGAGTGTATAGACATATATCTCAAAATGTCAGATTTAAGGATCGAAATCTTCAAATCATGAGCATTTATTTTAAAGTATTTTTTTAAAAAAATTGTTATGGTTTGCTCCTGTGTGTGCTAAAATGGAGGGAGAGAGCAAAGGTGTTTTGTAGAAGTCAAATGCCAGGATCCAAACAAATGGCGTGTTTGGCACAAATCAAAATTACATAAACTGTAACTTGATTGAAAGGGCCAAAAGAGTCACAGTGGAAATTAACATATATGGAATTGAATTCCATCTACTAGTTTGTAACAATACATCCTGAGTCCAGATTTAAAATCTTTTCCTAGAAACTTGGAAAAATACCCACTCAAAGATAGTATTCTACCAAAGCCAAGCTACATGAAAGGATATGGCGCTTTTGGAGTCGGGTGAAGTCAATTACAGTCGTACAGATCTGGAAGAGACCAGAAAATGTTCAAATTCCAACAAAGGCCAGGGCTCATTAGGAAACTGTATCACTCTTAGCTTCCGACCCAGACTGGAGAAGATCCAGGAAGAATCGTAGGTACTTAGAGCTCTTTAGGTCTTGGATGCCATATCACAAGTAGTTATCCTTGTGTTTTTAGTATATGAGCCTAATATTAGGGGGAATAAAGGGCAGTGTGTTCGTTTCCCCCCAGAACTAGGCTCAGGAGGAGCCTCAGGCCGAGCCAGTGATTCTGTTTATCCCTCCTGCAAAGGGGTGGAATGGGGCAGCTCCCCGGGGCAGACTGAGCTCCATCAGCTGCTGTACTAGGCTGAGAAGCTCGTATTTCTGCTAAGATAATGAACAGTCTTCAGGTTCTTGAGCAGAGAGGCAGGAAATCTGTAATCCTAGGGAGTGGCTGACATAATTGAGCAAGAGGAGTGACGGAATGAAGACCTGCCTGAGACAGTGTCCTGGCCACAGCTTCGGCTGCCTCAGGATATAAGGGTGTCCTCGGTCCCACAACTTGGGGTGTTGCCTCTAATTCTAGATTGCGAGGTGCATCTAATAACCTTAAAATTTTGCTCGTGTCTGTCAGCGCTCAGTCTATTTTATCCAAGCTCCTCCTTTAACTTTTTACATATTTTTTATCTAGGATAAAACACCAAGGTAGACAGATTCCTTTGTAGTAAGCTTTTCTTCTCAACAGTGAAATACAAAGAAATCAGTGTCTAGTAATTTTGGGGTGAAGTCAAGTCATTTTGCTACGATGAACACCAAAACTTAAACACTTGATACAATGGGGAAGCTGGGAGAAGAATGAAACTAGTAGTGATGGTAATGCTGTTGGCCCAATGAAAAGTCTGAGCATCAGAAAATCAACTGTTGGCGGTAAAGAAAAAAATAAACTTGTTACAGTCTGATTTAGAGCAGCAGACACAAAAGTGAAATAAATAATGCAGGCAGTATCTCTCTGGTTCTTAGGCTTCTGAGAGTATATTTGTGTGTATAAACAAAATTTAGAAGAAGACAAATACTTCAGATCTAAGATACATTTTTCATGGACGCCATCAGATAATATATATTTTGGTTGAGTAAGCATAAATATACGCAAGGAAGTTCTACCACATTTGAACTTAGTATGTATAAAATTCAACCCTTCCTTATTACTCTGTTAATTTATAGAGCTATTACTTACATGAATTAGAGAGGTACTGGCTTATAGCAAGAGCTAGTGACCACGGCCTGGAAAGGGCCCCATAGACAGCGCTGCTGTTTTATCCTATAAAGAGCGCTGCTATCCCATCAGTGCGTGACAGTTATGCAGAAGTCAGTCCCTAGAATATAACTGCTTAGCTCATTAGCTGTTATTCCATCTATGTATATGCAATTGTGGGTGTAGCTATGTGAATACCTTCTTGAAATCTTCCTAAACTACTATATAATTAAGAAAAAAACCTCTCTGCTTGAGAAAATTTTTGTGGAATCCATTTGTTTATGCTTGAAGCAAAATTATGTGGATAACAACACTAAATTAGATTAAACTCAGTGACATTTGCTTGTACACCCCCCCATGTATTTTTTTTTTTTTTTGCCAAAAGGTTTTTATTAGAGCATGGGTAAAGTTCTGAGGAATTACAGTTGTGTAGCTGACTTATCTATGTGTATTACTGCTTTACTTATTTTGTGATGCTGGGATCAATCCCAGAGCCTCACACATGCTAGACAAGAGCTCTGACACTGAGCTACACCCTCAGTTGCTGTGTGTATTGTGATTGTTTGGAACCAGTGCTTGAACCGAAGGCCTTTGCCCTGAGTTCCATCCCGGCCTTTTATTTTATTTTTTTGAGACAGGCTATTGCTAAGTTGCTCGGGCTGAATTCAAATTCGCAGCCCTCCTGCTTCAGCCTCCCAGAGTGCTGGTATTACAGGTGTGTGCTGTAAACAAGTCCAAATCTATAGAAGGATAAATTGCACATCGAACACTAAAGCGTTTATTCAGGAATATTCTCATTTTAAGAATATCTTTAAAAATGTGTATCATGATAACATTTTCATATAAAATAAAACAGCCATGTATATGAGAAGCCATGAACTAGATAACTTTCTTCTTTCTTTTAAATGGAAAGTTACTTCTGCTAATAAGAAACTTTCTTTTGAAGTCACCAGCCTTTTTCAAAACAGCAACAAGCATTGCCATTGCCCATTGCTCGCTGGGTTGAAATTTTTAGAGAAACCTCATTTAAAAGGTCAGCCGCAGAACAAGGCGGGGAGGGGCTGTGCGTAGTGAGAGGTGGGCAGTGGTGGCCGTGACACACGCCTGGGAGAGATGCTGGCTGTGGGCAGGGCAGGCGCCAGCCTTCCTGAGACTGCTGCTGCTTACCCACAGGTTCAACTGGAATAAGATTTATTTTGCTTACAAAATGTGATCCCAAGTGATCAACAGAAGCTCCTGCTTTTTCTTGTTCTCGTGCTAACATAAAACACTTTCTCAACACAACTTGTATTAGTGGATTTTCTCGGACTCGTTTGTTCTTTATTCCGTTTTCTGTCACAACAGTGAAAACACCAAGAGTTGAATTTCTAAAGGAGCCTTTTCAGAGGTGCTATTTGAGGGAAAGCTTTATGTGTAATCAACAATTTTCTGAGGTAATTGTGTATTTTCTATTTTCTGAGCTAAGACTGAAAAGTACAGTAAATGTTGAACTGGAAACAAATTTATTACAAAGACATTTTCCTTAACCCCCCTGCTAGAACTGCTCCTTACTTTGAGGACTCTGATCCATCATTCTGTTTTTTCAGAACGCTGCAAGTGTAAGCCCCTTAGAGCTACGCAGAAGACCTATTTCCGGAACAATTACAACTACGGTAAGCACACTGCAGTGAAGGATGGTGCATGCGCGTGTGTGGGTGTGCGTGTTGCCTGTGCACGCTTGCATGCATGTAAATGAATGTAGCAGTTTAAGGATACGGTTTCAGCTGGGTGTGGTGGCACATGCCAGGGAGCTCAGCACTCTGGAAGGCTGAGGCAGGAGGACTGCAAGATCAAGTCCCGCCCAGGAGAATTTAGTGACTTTGTGAGACTCTGCCTCAGAATAAAAATAAAATAAAGGACTGCAGATGTAGCTCAGTGCAAAGGCCCTGGTTTCAATCTCCAGTAACCTCGAAGGAAAAAAGGAGGGGGCATGATTACGCACATGGTTCCCTTGCTCCAGTCCATTACAATGGTTTATCCGGGTAGGATTCTTGGCAGATGCTGCCTTCCAGGCCTTCTTTTTACAGCAGTGCTCAGTACACGGAGGGGAGCACCACCAAGGACGAGAAGGGAGCACCACCAAGGATGGCCCTTCCTTCCCTCCCCAGGGGGCTGCAGGGGACCTGAGCTCACCTCTGCAGCTGCCCACTGAGCCCCCTGGATGTAAGCTGGACGCGGGAGGCTGGGCAAGGGGCCCGGGTTGGCTTCCTTGGGCATCGTGGCCAGACGAGAATGAGGAGAGATTAGTGAAGCAACTTTTCCTAGAAGTTGTTGATGTTCAGTCGAGGAGATGTTTTGTGGTCCATCCAGCTTGGTTCAACAGGGTGACATTCTGATACACAGAATATTAGCGGAAAGGTTGCCCATCCACGTAAGTGGCCGTGTCCTTGGGGGGAAGGTCCTTGGAGGGTCTCCACGCTGCTGTTGTGTCTGATTTTCTCAGCCTCCCATGAGACGCACTATCATGAATCCATCAATGATTATTGGGCATAAGTTATCCTTGCAGTTGTTCTCAATGTGCTTTTGGGTATGAGTGTGTTTCAGTGTTATAAATCAATTACCTTCATTTTTAGAAGGGTCAATTATGAGTGTTCCAGTTGACAAAATATGAAACTAGTCAGTGTTTATTGTATTCTATAGATACTTTATTGAGAGTTTTCTCAGTTGCTATATTCCATAGGCATTTTGGGTGGTTTTTGTTTTTTGTATTTTTTTTCATAGTAGTACAAGTTGGATATCTCTGATCCAATACAGTTGAGACCAAAAGTATTTTGAATTTAAGATTTGGGAAAATTTACATATATGTAATGAGACATCTTGGGTTTGGAACCCAAGTTGAAACACAGTGTTTATATTTCATATAGACCTTATACATACTGCCCAAAGGTAATTGTATGCACTATTTTTAGTGCTCCTACATTTTGAATACGATCTACCGATTAAGGTCAGGTGTGGCATTTTCTACCTCTGATGTCACACTCATGGGTGAAGATTGTGATGTTAGGTTTTTGAATTAGGAATGCTCAGCCTGCTGTCTATGAAGTTAATAAAGGTTGTATTTCTCTCTGCCCAAGACCACTGATGCCGAGTCTAAGTGAACACGGTAGTTAAATAGACTTTCAAAGTGAACTTTATCATTCAAAGGAGCATTGTATTGTGTTTCTATAGCCTGCTTTAGAAGACTTAGGACACACAGAGCAGATCTGTTTCTACTTCTGCACTTGTGAGAATTGGAAAGAGATAAAGGAATAAGAGTAATCTTTGATATCTTTGGAAATACCGAGTATTGAAAAAATATAAAGTAGAAAGATTTTGGTGTAATTAAATCTCTTTAAAACAAATGCCATTCATTTCCCAAGACTTTTTACAATGGAGGTTTTATTTATTTTGCTTACTACTCATCTTAAAAGGAACTTAGTCTTGCTTAGTCAATAATGGACGCATCTTCCAAGTTGGAAAGGTCACACACGCTGCAGAAGTCAGATGCCTGGCTGCTTATCAGACCTGTTCCTTAAGCAGATTGATGTAGAAACCTCAGGGAAAAGGCAGCTCTTAGTTTTCAGATTGCCTGTTCCAGATTTAAAAAGTGCTATATGAGCCTTTAAGTATAGTTATGGTAAGCATTCAAAAAACTTTATGTCAGAAATGTAGTCATTTGTATTTTACTAATTTTTGCTTACTATTAATTTGTACTTTATTCACCCTCTTTAATGTCGTAGTGGTTGGTGCTTTTGTTTTTGTTAAAAGCTGAAATAGAAATACTAATGGTTACGAGTCACAGGAAAGACAAGACTTTAGAGACATGACTATTGTAAAATAAAATGAGAAAGAAACAAGTTATTTTTATAGTCAAACATTAACCAGGTTCCCTATCATTTAAGGATTGTCACATGTCTGTGAATTCTTCAGAGGAGGCAGGGACTGGAATGATGGGCCAGAAGGAAAATCTCTGAGGAGGAATACATTTTTACTTGGAAAATACCTTGATTTTTATTTTATATATTTGCATTTATCTATTGAGAAACAAAATGGGGGTTGGAGCAATGGAATAATTCAGATAAAAATCTCTGCCTCATTCAGATTTGGTTAAAAACTAGAATTTTAATGAAAGTACTTGAATAATAAAGTGAGTCTTGTAGAGAGATATTTATTTTGGAGTGGGTACATGCGCTAAAAATTTCTAATAAAAATAGTAGACACACTGGGTAAATAAATCATTAGTTTGAGAACATTTACACAGTTCACTAATCTCTAATGGTTGATGGATGCTGGGAAGCACATTCATTTAAGCCAGGGCACAAAAAAATGTCTGCTAGCCAGGGTCAAGAATTATCATTTGATTCTCCCAAATGACGTCTCAAAACAAGCAATCTTATCTTTTGTTAAAATGCAGAATTAGAGAACGCCATTAGGAAAGGACTCCACTTGCAAATTCAAACAGGCAGGGACAGCTAGGCAGTTACGTTTTGCTTGCTACAAGTTCTTGTTTCTAAAGATTAAAATACCTGTGAGCCCAAGATAAGCTTATATCCTAAATATTTAAAGATGAAGCAGCAATTTAATTTCTGTCATAAGCATGTTGTACTGGTGCCATATTAATTCTCTGTGATGGAGTTTGAACAGCGATGGGCACATGACGTAGTAGTTTGGTGGATTAGTTTTTCTAATTCTTTGTATTCTCGAACTCCTAAAACATGTGGAGAGGTCTACAGATAAAGTGATCTGCAGATTCACACATAAGAAGCTTTCAAAAAGTGGATTCGTTTGGGTAAATCGTGTTTTCTGCTGTGTAATGTCCATGGATCTTGAATTAGTTCAATGAGGGTTTCTGAGATGCTGTTATTGATTGTTTGCTAATTGACATTTTTACTTCTTTCTTAGTATTGTAAAAACCTTTCTTTAAAAAATTAACTTACTGGGGGTCTAAAGGAAAGATACAGAAAAGTAGCAGGACTGTTGTGTTCCAGAGTATAAATCAGATACTTCGACTTCGCAGTGGAAAGCGACTTCTTTATATTGACAAGTGAAGTTACCTCTTTAGAGACAAACTGAGTTCCAGAGTGGGTGTGGGGTGCCCGTACTGTTAGGACGTGACGGATCACAGGAGTGGGGTGACAGTGTCGGAGCTGCGACCTCCCAGCGGATGGAGAGAGAACAGGTCTGATGGCCATGATGTTTATTCAAGGAGATTCAGTATAACTAAAGGAGAGTATAGAAGACAGTATACTGAAACCAAAATGAAAATTTGGAGAAAAATTAAATTATTCCATCTTTGATTATATAAATGGATTTCTCATAGTGAAACTCATGCACGCGCAAATATATCTCTATATATACATATCCAAATACATACAGATACACAAATCTGTATAGACACACAAATTGGAAAGCATGAGGAGAGGAAATAAGTGGCTTAGTTTTTACCTCACTAACATCTAAGGCAAAAATATGTGTTTGACTTTTCCTCTTCAGTCAGTGAACATGAAGAGGATAGGAGATGACTGGAAAGAAGCTTGCCTGTCTTGAGTAGGGATGTGTTTTTGTGCGTCATGTTACTAAACCAGCGATGTCGCCCTTTATTCCAGTCATTCGGGCTAAAGTGAAAGAGTTAAAGACTAAATGTCATGACGTGACTGCAGTAGTGGAGGTGAAGGAAATTCTCAAGGCGTCCCTGGTAAACATCCCGAGGGACACTGTCAACCTCTACACCAGCTCTGGCTGCCTGTGTCCACCGCTGAATGTTAATGAGGAATATATCATCATGGGCTACGAAGATGAGGAGCGCTCCAGGTAACTCCTGTCTGAAGGAGTCGGAATAATTTCTTTGCCTGTCCACTCCCTGCATTTCTCTGTAGAGAGGTTATCGTGGTAAGGCTCACTTTAACATCTTTCTGCCTTCCTGAGGATTACAGGTAGGTTTTCATTGGAGCTCTTAATTTCATATATTGGGCAGAAGAGTATGCGTGTGCAATTTATAGGTATTTTTCCAGAGAGACAGATCATAGCTTCATCTGTCCCTTAAAGTAGTACCTGACTTCCAAATGACTATCTATAAGTTACTGCTTTCAAACTTAGTTCTCCTATTCTAGAATAAACATATGAAGTCTTTTTTGGGCACTGATGCTTTGCATTTTTCAATAATGTGCATTAACTTTTCACAACTGATTGCTTGTTTAAAAACTGCAGATTACTCTTAGTGGAAGGCTCCATAGCAGAGAAATGGAAAGATCGACTTGGTAAAAAAGTTAAGGTAAGCCTATGCCTATTTTTCATTCAAAGTAATGTGGTACACAGAAAGCAAAAGTACAATATGGCCAACTGTCATTTAAATGAAATAACTACCCTCAACTACATGAGAATATGTATATTTTCATACTTAATATGTCCTGAACTGAATTTATCATTAATGGTTATTTTATTTCAAGGAATGAGTTCTCTGCCTATCAGGATATAAATACAGCTTCTCTAACTTCTCATAACGAGTTTAGCAGTAGTTTATCTGGTCCTAATAACCTGGTTTTTACATTATCCGTAGGACCCCAAACTTCTGATAGCTTATTGGTCTGGGAGCTTGTAAGTTACTGTTTTCATCCTCATGTTTCCCTGGAGGTCACAAGATGAATCACATTTAATTTCAGCCAGGAAGAAGGGAAGGAAAAGGGAATTTCAAAAAGCTCCAGCCAGCAACTGTTTCCTTAGGACCTCTGGGCAGAACCTGGTGTTATAACCATTCTTAGCTGCAAAGGAGGCTGGGAAATGACATGTTTTTGATTTCAAAAGTAGATGTATTGTTTCTTTGAGCAAATTACACTTCTATGAGAAGAGGGAAATATACGGTGGGTAGGAAAAAGCCAAGATTGTCCAATCCACAGGCACCAATTCCTGTAGACGACGTGCAGCCACCATGATGTCTATATAAGAGATCCGACCAAATTAGGTCCTTACAACAATACTCTAACTTTATTTTTAATCCAGTCACTCTTAGATTCTGGGAGTACATGAACAAAAATCAAGTAGTAAATTATTTTATTATCAAAAATGTCATTCTTACTGCACTAAGGGAATCTGCTGTAAGAGGAAGAATGTTGGGGGAAGTGCATGGGGGAGAAAGAAACTCAAAGGATGTGTGTTGGGGTGGGGGTGGGGAGCGGGAACTGTACCAAACACAATACATCCTCTTCCCTCTGCCAGTTTGAAGGCTTGGGAAACATTTACAGGACAAGCTAAACACCCTTGGGCAGTTGATCTTATACATCTGGTGCTCCGCACAGCAGACATTTGCATTTAAGTGACCTAGAGAGATGTGGAGGGCATTATTTTGGAGGGAGAAACAATTGTCAGCAAGTCCCTTTCCCCCTCCACTATGTCTGTTAAAAAAAGGAGATGCATTTTAAGTGCAGACTTGTGGGCATTCTCCACTTCCATCTCTCTTCAATTAGTTTGGTGTTTATTAAAGAGGCGGCTCTTCCTCGGGACCTTGGAATCTCTTACCGTCCTTTTAATTTGGTTTCTGCTTGCTAATGCAGAACAGGAATTTGTCCTAAATTCCTGTACCAGTTGGAAGAGCTTTCAGCATCTCTGCCACAGAGCATGTAACGAGCTGCACTGCTTGTGCTGTCAGCGGGACACGGGGCTTGTTTGTCCTGTTTTTTAATAAGTGGACATATTTCCCATTGTTTTCTATAGGGAGTTCACCAAGCTATTGTGAGATCATTTACATCCTGAGTCTGGATTTAAACATAATAATGGGAAGAAATAAACCCAGGACTTGAACAGTTTTTAATTTTTATATACATACTCAAAGCCAAAGGGTTTGGATTGAAAATCTTTGGCTGGAATTATTAAGATCCTTATTTCAGTTTTCTAGTCAGCCGGAGAGTGTAAAAACTCATTTTATGGGGGACGTTAGTCATTTATTTAGTCAAAGTTGCTTTTTTTTCCAGCTGATTTTTGCTGAGTAGGTAGGTCAAGTATTTATAAGAGACATTTTTATGTTTTTTTCCATGAAAATGATAGTTAAGGCTGTTATAGCACATTGTTCAAACCATGATATTTGGATTACCTTTGGGGAGCTGAGAACCAAACTTTCTAAATATGGAAACAATAAGATTGTGGAATAGAATGTGCTAAAATAAAGCCTTTCCGTAATAGAACAGTAATACCTGATTTATTAGGTACTATATACTTCATTCATTTTTCTTCCATCTTCAGAGTAATCATATAAAGTAGGTTCTGTTCTCGATTCCAGTGTAAAAACGATGACAGACAAGTCTGTTAAACACAGGCCATGTTGCAGAGTAAGTCATGGAGTTACAATCTGAACATGGCATTAGAATTTGGCCATCTGATGTTAGCATCTTTCTGTGTGAAGAGTGGTCACTGAGGCGGCCAGCAGGGGTGCCACCTGCAGCCTGTTAGCTGTGGAAATCCCGGGCCCCATTCCAGACCTCCTCAGTAGGAATTTACATTTTCAACAAGATCCACAGGTGATTTCTGTCACTGAAGCCCGAGAACTACAGCTGTCATTCTTCCTCGCTTAGCTGTGCTCCCATGACATAGCATTCCATTTAATTTCTTATACGACACGCACAGGATATTATTATTGTTGATATGAAGGTGACTGGCTATGAAAAACATGTGAAGCTTGCTTTATAAAACTTAGACCGAAGGCAGGTCTGTTTTCTTTGCTACACTTGATAGCTATTACTTAGAAAAATGTTTTAGGGACATTTTTTGTCACTGCTGAAATCAGTTTCTTGTTACGTGTCTTAAGGGAAAAGTAAAATAAAAAAGTCCTTTATTTGAATATTCTTTGTAAATCTTCCATTTGTATATTATCTCAGGAAACGCCCGCAGATATTGGTAGATACTCGGATCGCCATTCACAGACACGGATATTTTAGTTTTAAGGATCAATATGAAAGTATCATTGACTACATTATTGATGGACAGCTTTGTGCATTTTAAATTTAGAGCATTACGTTCATATAGTACCAGATTCGTTGCTACGCTTGGGTGTCTATTTTATACTTTTGGAAAAGCAGTAAAATGCCTTAGAGATCAGTCTGATCCAGCCATTATTCATGGAAATGGTGACTCTGGTGATACATGCGTGTGGCTATTTTCTCTTTTGAATTTCACAGCGCTGGGATATGAAGCTCCGTCATCTCGGACTGAATAAAAGTGACTCTAGCGTCAGCGAGCCCACTCAGAATCAGAAGTCTGGCAGGAACTCTAACCCCCGGCAAGCACGCAACTAAACCCTGAAAGGCAGAGTGACATTGATGGATTTCCTGCTAAAACTTGCATTGCTGGACTAGCAAAGGAAAATTGCACTATTGCACGTCATATTCTATTGTTTACTACAAAACTCATGTGGTAACTGATATTACTTCCTTCTTCTGTTTTCCTCTCCCCCTCCTTCACCTTTTAAATGGTTCGGGGTTAGATCCCGGAATATATTATGTTTCCTATTTCACTAATCATGGAAAAACTGTTTTTCTGCAATAATAATAAATTAAACATGTTGATACCAGGGCCTCTTTGCTGGAGTGTCCCTGATGTTAATTTCAACTTCCACACTCACATTGGGAATGCAATATTGGATGTAAAGAGACATTTCTGGTGCATGCAAAAAGCCAGGTATGTTGTAAAACATACTCTGCTGATCTAATTACAGCCTTATTTTTGTATGCCTTTTGGGTATTCTCATGCTTAGACAGTTCTAAATGTTTATAAAGGTAAAATGGAAGTTTGAAATCAAATGCCACACAGGCAAAGCAATCAAGCACCAGGAAGCATTTATGAGGAAATGACACACAAGATGAATTGTTTTCAATATTGGCAGGAAGCAAAATAGATAGTGTTAGTAGCCAAGGAAAGAACATTTTGCCTGATTGAAAAGCACAAATGAAACCAGAGCCCTTGGGGGTGTTAACAGTAGTGTTTTTCTTTTGGCAGTACATTTGATGTGTTCATGAATATATTAATCAGCATTAGAAAGGTGAATTATAACTAGACATCTGCTGTTGTCAACATAGTTCTGTTTAATTTGCTTCCTTCAAAATAAACCGATTGGTGAAAGTTTTTTTTTCCCTCTCTCTTTCTTTTCTCTCATAATAAATTGGACTTGCCGTATCGGCCATGTATATATTGTGCTCTAGGGCGTTATTTTTAAAAGGTGCATATCTCTACAAAATGCTATCATTTACAGGACAGTGAAATGTGCAAAAATAGGGGTGTGTGTGTGTGTGTCTGTATTTGTGTCCATGTATGTCCGTGCACTTACACACACAAGTTGGACTAAATTACAGGCTTGCACATGGATCTGGTCATTATCATTTAGATTTCTGCTACTTAGTGCTCCAGAATTTCTCATATAGGAGTCCTGGTTGTTAGCAGAACGTTATTCTGGCTTTTGAACCAAATATGGATTCTCATATGCAGTGCTGCAGTGTGATGCCCACTGGTGGGAAACAGTGATATTTCTACTTCCTTCCTCTGGCAGGGTTCTGTGGGGTCCTTGCCAGTCACCCGCAGGTCTCATTCCTGCAGTTTACACATGTGCTGTTGGTGGAACCAAATTTCTAAGCTACACTGTGCTGAGAATAAAACACTAGGGAGAAATGGGCTCTGTTTCCTTCTATAAGGATGCTCACAAGGAGGAAATTCATTTCTGAACAAATCTTCCTAAGTTGGTAAATAGTAAGTCATCTAAATTCTTTTAGAAGCAATAGTGCATTCCCGCCTTGCAATCATCTGCAAACACCAGCTTCCCCAGTGAGCTCCGAGATTTGCCAGAGGGAGGACCATGTGGGCTTTGGTCAACCTCATGGCCGCTTCGTGCTAACTTTGCTGTCCGCTCTTCCGACTGTATTCTCCAAAGCTAGCTGGGAACAGCTCCTTCTAGGTGCTGCTGTTCTAGTCTTAGACAAGGCGAGTTTGGGTCACAGGGAAGAGATGAGGGGGCATGGTTTGGGGAGGTGCATTTAGAATCTTTTTTTTTTGGTACCAGGGATTGAACTCATGACCTTGCACTTGCCAGGCAGCTGCTTACATTGTTGAGATAAGTCCCCAGCCCAACAGAATCTTTTTTTCCTGATGTTTATGCCTCATCTTGACCTTCTACACGTCTGAGTACTTTCGCCATGCCCTGGTTCTCTGGGCCTTTTCATGTTAACTCTGGAAAGAAGGGCAAGTATTGACCACAGGAGACTGCAATGCCCTGAGGATCTCCGATCCTCTTCTAGAGCACAGTAAGAACCATTTTAGGTGACTTGTGTGTGTGGTATGGGGACGAAACCTGGGTTTCTACCTCTGAGCCGGCCTCCACCCTGTTGATGAGATATTCTGATATTCCAGGGGAATTACAATTGCTTTCTCTTTAGGGAGTTGACATACTTTATGCTTAATACACACACACACACACACACACACACATATATTATGTATGTATACACACACACATACACAAAAGAGGGCCAGATTCTTACAATTACCAGTGTATTTACTACCTTCCATTTGATCTGTACTGGTGATATTTGATTTTGCTCATCTTAGGAGGTTTCTATTTAAAAATTCTAACAGGAGAAGGTCTATGAATAAAGTAGAAGTGGGTTTTCAGCTTGGTAGCTGCAATATCTCCATTTAGTTATGTGTGGACCTCTTGGGAGATGGCATGATTTTATCATGATGCTCATGTTTGTAATCAGGCTGTGAAGTGCTATTTTGTAGTTGCCCTGGTACAAATACATCTCATTAGTGCTTCTCTGCAGGCTTTTCTTTCAGGTACTGACTTCAAAACCCACTGAAATTGTAATATACACCCATCTTTGCCTTCTAGCAATTTAATTTAAAATTTCTTCAGAAACTTTTATCTTTGGGATTTTAACTTTTTAGGCAGATTTTTCAAAAGCCAGATGCATGCTGGGTAAACTAGTAAAAATTAGTGACACACGTGGATTCTCTTTTCCATGAATACTTGAGTATTTTACTGTGTCACCCACAATGTAATCTGATTCAGGGCCATATGCTGCACTGAGCCCGGGGGGTGGGGTGGGACAGGCCCCTGCCTTTCCACATCTGGTACCTATTAAGGAAGCAAATACGCAAGTCACAGCCACTGTGAGTAAATAGCAGTGCGTGCTGCCTTCTCCAAGAAATTATTCGCTATTGCATTTCAACAGGCAAAATGACTTTAAAAAAATTATTTCAAGGTTAATATTTAGTTCTATGAATTTTAACATTTTAATACACGCGAGCCTTCATGAAGTTGGTTAAAATGAAACAAAGCAGAGATGTGCAGCATAGTGTTACTGAAATCCATCCTTTCGAGTTAAAAAATATGGCTCCCAGCTGTCTTAGTTTTAAGAAAAACAGTATAGTCATACCTTTGATGATGATCTCTGATGTAATTTTGTCTAACAGTGGCTAGGGCTCTATATAAAACACATGTGTTACATATTCTTCGAAAGTTTGTGAAGTAGATATTGTCATTCCTATTTTATAGGTGAAAAAAAATCGAGGATTCAGAGCTTTAGAGATACACAAGTATCACAGCTGAGCCTTAGACCCTCTTATCTACTTCCCAAGTGATACATTTTCTATCCGTGAATTTGCTGACAAAAAGGTACACGTGGAGAGCGGGGCATGTAGCTCGGTGGTGGAGCACTTACGTAGCATGCATGAGGTTCTGTCGCAAATAAATAGACTAATAAAAAGATAATGTTTTATAGTGTTTTAGAATGTAGTGCAGTGCTTTTATAGTGTTTTTAAAAAGATGCAGTGCATGGCATATGGCAGGTACTACACACGGAGGTCTGTTGACTGACAGGCGATACAATGCAGTCTCAGCTCAACCCCAGGGACTGTCGCTTTCCCTTTCTGTTGTCCTCCCCTGCGAAGCCAACATTTCAGTGGACTCACTGAAGTACAGAATGCTGGGCGGGGGGTAAACAGCGTTCCTTTTGATTTAATAATTTAAAGGTATGTGATTCTCGGTAAAAGACAAAAAACACAAGGCCTGGTGTTTTCTAATTTTTGTCTTCTCTTTGGAGAAAAGCATGAAATTAATAATGTTCAGCATGGCCTGGAGGACAGCTAAGGTTAAAAGTTGACGGTTACTAAGAATAAAGCCAGGATCCTGCATTTCTTATTTTTAGATCATTCTTTATACCCCCCAACTATAGTCCTCCGTGTCCCATAATCAAGGAAGAAAAATACTCTGTGTGACCTAATTTTCTAGTTTTTTTCCCATAGTTTTTTTTTTTTTTTTTCTTTTTTTCTTCTGAGACAGTTTCCCTATGCTGTTCAGGCCAGCCTTGAATTCACTGGGTAACCCGGGCTGGCCTCAAACTCACACGGTCCTCTTGCCTCAGCCTCCCCAAGTGCTGGGCTTGCAGGTGTGCACCACCGTGCCCGGATCATGAAACATTTTTATGACAAGGATTCAACATGTTGCAAGGTGAACAAAGACATTTCTCTTCGGGTACAATGCAAGCATCATTACCTTCCCACTTTGGCTGGGTGTTGGGGAATTGATGCTGGCCATAGACAGAAAGGATGCGACGTGCTCTGGGCAGTTTGTCTAAAAGCAAAGGGCGTATGTACTGTTGAGGGGGCTGACCCAAAAGACAAAAGCAGCTGCAGAAAAGAGCTTCCCACTAACCACAGGGAGTGGACGGACCGACGCCATGCACTGCACGTCGGTACCGCTTCCGCTCAGCTACCACCCATCTCCACACAGCCGGCACTCAGCTTGAGACAGTGAATGATGTGAACCAGGGAACAAAAGATTTCATCATTTACACTAAATGATAAATAAAGCTGGTATGTAAAGTCAGTGGGGCTCGCTATAATGTCTTCGTAGCTACATTATTTTTGAATTCTGGGGGAATAGTGGCTTCCCAGAGGTAGTAACCCTGTACTAGCACTGATGAACAGAATTTGAGATGAATAATTATAACCTGCCTCTGAGAGAACCTGACCCAAAAAAGACCAATATGAACAAAATCCATGTTCAAAAATGTTGCCTGTGACCCACAACTCAAGTGGCAGATCAAAGCTTTAAAGAGAATCACAAAGCTCAGAAAATAACACACCGATGAAGACTGCTTCGTTCTCTCTGCACATTTATCTCCTTCCCATCTGGCACTTGCTATTTCTCTTATTGCTTGCCTGATTGAATCGAGCACCTGCCTACAGTAACTATATACATAATTGCAAAAAGATCAAGCGAGAAGCAAAGAGAAGGAATTGTCCGATGCTCTTTAAATACACTGATCTGTGTCCGAGAAGGCCACCCTGGTTGCCTGTAGGTCCCGGCTCAGTCCACATGGTCAGGAGAGACTCTTAGCACGTAATACCTGGAACGGTGGCTGTCCGCATTCCTTCTCCTTGGGACAACAGTGACACTGCTCACCACTCCCAGTGACCTGCTGAGCACACCTTGATTGAAATTCTTACTTTGCAGCTGCCTATTATTTAGCAGCCTGTAATTTTCAGAATCAGGAGAGGTGAGCAGGTTGGACATATTGAGCAGAGCCTAAAGCATGAGAAGAGTTTAGAAATTATCAAAATTACTCCACTAGCACTTCCAAATACACTCTGTGAGGCCCCCTGGTCCTGAGAGGGGCCCTAATGAGTGTTTCCCAAGTCTAGATGAGAAAGAGACTTTTCAGGGGTCCTGTGCCCTGTCCTGTTCTCTCTCCTCCATCTCGAAGATGCCAGACTTAAAAAAATTCTCTCAACTCATCCTCAAGTTGAAGACTGAAACTCTTTTCCTTTGCTTCCAGCAAGGCAGGAGTGCTTAGAAAGTAGCACAATAAGAAGACTGAAGGAGTACTTGTTTGATCTTTTAAATGATAAAGTTTTACACAAACCACATAGAACTCAATTATGGAAATATTTATGTTTTCTTCCAAATATTATGATTTATTTTGGAAACCAAAGAACCACTTTTAAATTCAGGGGGTGGGTAAATTTATAGGATGTTTAATATTTGACACTGATTATTTCCATGTAGGTGTCAATTTCCAGATTAATTTATTTAATTCTGGAACTTTTACATGGAACGGTTTGGGGGTAAAAAAAAACTTTACTGTTATCCACTGTGATGTATCATAAATAAGCAAAGCAAGTAAAACCATTTTAATGTTGTTTGTAAAAGTTTGTCTTCCCCACAACGTTATGATTCACAGTTCAGGTCAGCAAAGGAAGACCACTTGGAAAGATGTGTTCTCAATAAGAGCTGAATTTTTGTCAGAAGAGCTTCTCAGTGTTTTTCATTTCCTAGGGAGCTGCAGAAGTACTAAAATTATGTCGAGACAAAGTGTTTATGTTTCAAAAGTGCAGGCCCCGCATTCCAGGCTCCACTGAGGCCTCTCAAACAGAGGCAGCTTTTATTGGAACTGGGCAGTGAGGCTAACTCATAAAGGGCCTGGGCTAGTCTATATTGGAAAAACAGACGGTGGCCATAGAGGCGGCTGAAAAAGGAACAGCCTTATCCGGTGGTTGGCAAACTTTTCCATAAAGGCTCCAGTAGTAAATACTGAGGCTCAAAAATAGACCCTGATAATGCGTGCACGAATGAAGAGGGCTGTGTTCCAATAAAACTTTATTTACAAAAACAGGCACTGCGCTGGACTGGATTTGGAGGATGAACTGTGGTTTGCCTAACCTTGGGCGCCTAATGAAATGCTCACTGTTGAATGATGTTATCATTCTTTGGACTTAGTGAAATTGGTGGTTTGGACAGCACAGGAACTTGACTACTCAAAAAGGTGAGGCTAATGCTGAAACTGAACTTCACCTGAGATCTTTCCATTAAAGATTCAGTCTTTTAGTTCAAAAGATTTTTTTTTCATCTTACAAATCTGCTTAAAATGAAGCTCTCCTGGATAGATCAAATCACCACTTCCATAGTCTCAAGTTTATTAACTTCAGCCCTAGAAGGTTCATAAGAGGTGCCTAGAGTAGAAAAAAGAGGACTTAGGGGGTAGAAACAGTCATAAAAGGAAACTAGTAGCTCCTATTCACTCAAAAAACTATCTCTAGGCCCCAGGGGCCACCCAGCCACACATGTATTTTGCTCCAGCAGCAAAGGTGTGTTCTTCAGGAATAAAGTCCTGTGAGAAAGAGTGCTCATTTGTCCAGAGAGTGCCCACTCGGTTCCTGCAGACACACATCTCTATCTGTTTTGGTCCAAGGCACAGTACTAGGAATTGAAGGTAGGGAGTGGAGTGGGATAATCCACCAGGGAAATTCCCTATATGATCCTGGGTGACAGAATTTACACCCGACACAAGAAGAAAGGGTAACTCAAGTCCCTCAAAGTGTTAGTCCTATTTCAGTCTTGCCCTTCCTTTCATACATTCCAGTTTGATGCATTGAACTGTGGTCCCAGCACTGATTTTTACTTATTTTTTAAAGCCAGTGTGCCAGAGATAGTGGTAAGTTATTAAGACTGTCAGTAGCTGTCATTTTTACTTTTGAATTTATTTCTGTCTGTGCAATGCTGGGGATTGAACCCAAGGTCTTGCTGGTAGCTGGTCATTTTTAAGAATCTTTTTTTCCTCACCTTTTCTGTTTCCTTAAGATTTTCATTCAAATTGCTAAAACTTCGAAAAATCTTAGGAAGTGTTTCTAGAGTACTAAAGCCCTCTTGTGTGTTTAACCCATTCACTATGAGCTTGATTTACAACTGCTTTTCTTGCTTGATGAATCCCACATGCCCCACAATTTAAACATCTTAATGTGACCTTGCTGGAGTGCCTTTTTATTTGGATGTAAATTGACTCTGAAACTGCTCCCAATCAGAAGTCTGTGTTTGATATACTGTAGCTTAGGGTTCAGTACGGTCGTATTAAGGTTCAGACTGCTCGGATAGGGCTGGGGTTCAATTGCTCCCATAATTAACCTAGCTCAGGTTAATTTAACCATAAAATATACACTTCAGCTGACTGTTCAACCTGTCACAAGTAAATGAGTGACATAGGTCTTGAGACACTTGAACGGCATGTGTGTTCACATAAGTACAAAAGAACCCTGAGTTCATTCCTAAAGTTAAGCAGCTTGTTTTTTTAAAAAAAAAAAAAATAAGGACTTTGAGGGATTTTCAATGGAAGATAAGATTTTTGAAGAATCCTAGACATGGGAAAACTGCTAGATTTTTCCCTAGTCTTAGAACAAACACAAACCTTGTAAGAGGGGTTTATCTATGCAAAAGTATGGTGGAAGACATTTAATGACTTCCATTTGTAGATAATTCTAGAGCTTAATAATAATTCCTGCTATTGGCAATTTACACTGCAGGTTTTAGCATGAGAAAATGGCAAACTCCATGACATGTTTAACCAGAATTATGAAAGTTATTACTTTTCCAAGTACTTATTCAACACTTTCAACCAAATTTGAAAATATTTTAAACTTAGTTTGAACATCATCTCAGGGAGTCTTAGTAAATTCAAGGTCTGGTTTTCGTCTTGAAATTGGGGCAAGAGTGAGTGAGTGTCAGCCTCCTTGGCCAGTGGTGAGCAGACTATGGGTTACGGGCCGAGAGTGGGAAATGGCTCAGTGACTTCCGAAAACACGGGTGAGTGAGGGAACAGACGCGTGCATGTGCAGGGAGAGGAGCCCAAATAACGGAGCCCAGGCTCCACAGGGAGCCGGTGCCCGGTCCAGGCCGCTGTCGTGTCAGCAGGGGGCCCTGGTGCTGCAGAATCTCCTCTGAAAGAGAAGATGGTGATTTTGAGTCTGGTCATCAGTCCCAACCTGTTGGACATCAGCTTTTCTTCTGTCTCAGGAATTAGGTTTTGGCTTTAAAGGTTCTCAAGGCTTGAGGTAGACAGAGTGCAATGATTGCTTCCTTAGTGACAGGAATTGTGTCATGTTCTCTGCTGCTTCCTAATCATGAGAGAAAGGAAAACAAGGCTGCTTTAATGATGTGCAAATTTCAAAATTTCTCTAGTGCTGTTCACCTTAGAGGACTTCTCATTCCCTCATTCAAGGATGCGTATTCACCCAGTGCTGGTGGGCCACATTCTCAGTGGGCGGGGAGCGGATAGATTTGTAGTTCCTGCCCTGCTGGAATGCACAGCCCACTGCAAGCACAGACAGCATACAAGTGACAGCTGTGAAAAGTGCTGAGAAGGATAAATAGGACGTAGTAACAATGGGAAAGGCTGAGGGGGAGAGACAACCTGATTAAAGAGCTCAGTCACAAAGTTAGAATCATTGTGAAGTTCAGGGAGCTAAGCCTGAGGGTCCTCTGCTGATACAGTACTGGCCTCTTCCAAAGCACCTCATAATCATGAGTCTGTAAAAAAATAATTTGCAGGGGCTGGGGATTTAGCTCAGCAGCATAAGTGCTTGCTTGGCAAGTGTGAGCTTGTGAGTTTGATCCCTGGTACCAACAATAATAATAATAATTTGCAAATTTAAGATTAAAACATTATCCCCTAAACATGTTTATCTTAAATGCTATATGCTCACAAAATCAGGATTTGCACTTGGTATTTAGGGAAGACTCCTCTGAGAATGGGATAGTTCAGTTCATCCCAATAGGATTAAAAGGAGCCTGCCATGTTCAGCGTGGGGCCAGAAATCCAGGTCAGCTCAGAGGCTGTTCGATAATTCTGTTATCAGGATTCTTTTGTACTTATGTGCCTAGCCAGTCGGAGGAGCTGAATGGGAAGAGAGGTAGGAAACACATTGGAGAATTATCAGCAGTGATATACAGAGCCATGAAGGCCATTCCAAGGAGTTGGTTTCTACAGAAATGATGTGTGAAATCATTGCCATGTTCTCAGGGGAGAATAACATGACTGTATTTGTGGTTTTCAAAGATTAACCAGACTGAAGCGGGAGAAGTGATACAGGGCTAGGGTATGGTTAGAGAAAGGAGGTTGTTGCAGTATTCTAGGTGAGACAAGAAGGCTTGGATGAGGCTGGTAGCCGTGATCATGAGAGGAAGTGGACCGGTTTCAGAGATATATTAGGACCAATCACAGGACCAGCTGGTGGATTGGAGATAAGCAGTTTCGAAGAGAAAAAAATCAAAGATGTCTTGAGTGAGCTTCCAACTAGAGCCACGAGGTTGCTGGTAATGCTACTTCCATCTACACTGAGGAAGGCCCAGAGAAAGGGAAAAATTGGGTAGAGAGATGAAAGAATTTGGATTTGGCTGTAATATATTTGAGATACTTATCAGTTACTTAGGAAGGGGAAGATGTTGAATACTCGGTCAGCTATGTGAGTACATTTGGAAGAAAACTAAAATTTCAGGAGTCAGTAACAAATACCCGGTAACTATAACATTTCTAAAATGTATAATGTCTACGTCTATTTTTGTTACTGTGTTTACCATTGTTCTTAGTACTGGTCTTGCATTCCATCATTTAATTGAAGCCGGGCAAAGCCTCTAAACTGAATTCAGTAGAAGGCTACATGAATTGTTACCTTCAGAGGAACTGCAAGATTCTTAATAAAAGGTGTTGGAAGTTGGGTAGAAGTACTGTCAGGGGATTGCAGTAGTCACGAAGTTTTTTAGGGATATCTAGCAGGGAATTTAGCGATAGTACAACAGATCTGGCTTTACACATGTAAACACTTCAACACGGACACTGCTTTGAAGGTGATATAATAGCAGGATTATGGATTTAGACGTGGCTCTACATCACTTAATCTCACTGTGTGCAGGAAAGAACTAGGTATGTGAAATATGTATACAGTGCCAGCTCCATCAATCAGGCTTCAACTTGGTTATCTGAGTTTGTTTACATTTCTTAGTGGCCTAGGAGAAACAATTACAAGACCAACAGTGAATCACTGCGATCAATGAGATCAGGCTTCTGAAGCACCCGGAAAGGAGGCCAGCGCAGTGCCTGTGAGTTAAGACTTTGAGCTTTCAGTTAGGAGATGTTTTCCCACAGCTGAAAACTTCTTTCCTCAAATAAACAAGTAAGAGAAGTGCAGGAGAGTCTGGCTTTCTCATTCGTTTCAAGTCTAAGTGAAAGTCCTAAGTGTAATTTAATAGGATCTGGGGTATAGAATCCCAGTATATTCATATTTGCGTGTGGTGTCTCTAGCACTAGGGAGCATTTCAAAGAGCTGGGAAATGAAAATATTATAGCATAAAGGGCATGTAATTTGTTATGCTGCTATTGAAAGAATTCTTAACTTTCCCTTAGGCAATAGAGATCAGGATACCCAGTTGGTAGTTCAAATAAAGTGAAAACTATTATCGCAAAGCAGTGTTTCTAGTAGGCTTTTAAAGAATATGGATATCAAAAAAAAAAAAAGAATATGGATATCAGTATTGAAATAACTTTGGGCTAAGGAGGAGATCATGAGACTGCAAAGTGCTAGGCTCTCAAGGAAGGTATCTATGACTGTGCAGATGGAGAAGGCTCTGGTCCACTTAGCATTCAATGCCACAAAATCCTCAAGTGGATTTTGTATGAATTTTGTATGAATTAGTTTGTACATTTGGAATCCCTTTCTGATTCTTCTCTATTTTTTTTTTTTTTTTTTTTTTTTTTTGTTATTCAGAACTGGGGATTGAAGACATGGTCTTCACACAGCTACCACCCTCCAACTTATTCTCTCTTTTTTATTTTTTGATACAGGGTCTTGCTAAGTCACTAAGTTGCCCAGGCTGGACTTAAACTTGTGATCTTCCTGCCTCAGCCTCCCAGAGTGCTGGGATTACAGGCATGCACCACCATGTCTGGCTGATTCCTCTCTATTTTTGGATGACAGTTGCATATATACGCATTTTTGGATTTCGTCGTGGTGGCATTTCTGTCCTTCTCCAACTCATATACAAGATTCCTGAAATATGCATGCTGAAGCCTTGATATGTATTTGGTGATGGTTGACTAGAAGGCTAATTCAGTTTAAAAAACAAGGTAGGTGTGAGGAATGCACCAAAAATAAATAATTTTTAATTTATTTTATTTTAAAGAGGATAAAACCAAGGAAAACAAATCAGAATAAAACCAACCAAAATAAACCAGTGTAAGTGATACAGGATTTCAAAACCCCACAAAATCAACAATAGTTACCATAATGCCTTTTGTTGTCTTCAAAATAGCTGCAGATACCTTTGGACATAGTGCAAATTGAATAGAACAGAACAGAATAGGAACAATAAAAACAAAACAATGAAGGTGAAAAAGGACTTCAAAGCAAGCCAATAGTAAATCTAAAATGACTGCCATAATATGTCTTGCTATCTTATAAATAACTGCTCATGCCATTAGATTTAATATAATCAAACAGAAGAGAAAAAACCCAACCCAACAAAATAATGAAAATGATATGGTTTCCAGGTGGGGATCACTTCCTAGTGAGGCCTGGTCCACACACCCCCCACCCCGAAGTGGTGCATTCCTCACGCCTATCTTTTGTTTGTTTTTAAACTGGATTAGTTTTCCTGTCAACCACCACCAAACTGGTGCTGACTCACGGGGAGAAGCTTGGTTCTGGCTGTCTCCACTCTGGCAGCGGCTCACGCACTGTGCTGGTTTCCAGGCGGGGATCACCTCCTGGTGAGGCCTGGTTCTCTCTCCGCCATGCAGTCCACAAATGGCCCCCAAAATAAATTATAAAAGATGCAAGCAAATATAAGAAATTTAGGGAGCAAAAATAACACTTTCAAAAAAATTAGAAAACAATAAATAAAAATACACAAAATTGGCCTGGGATTTAGCTCAGTGGCATAAGTGCCTGCCTTGCAGTCGCAAGGTCATGCGTTTGAGCCCAGTACCAAAAAAAAACAAAAAAAACCAAAACAAAAAAAAAAAATTACACTTTCAGGGGTTCTTGGCATTACAGTGTTAAGCTGTAAGTAAATACAAAACAATGGTAAAGTCATGTTGTAGAGAAAGGTAGGAAAAGAAGTGAAGACAGGATTAAAACGAAACAATTCAGGAGGTGCTACCAACAGTGCTGCAAAGGAAGCCATGCAGCTTTCAGATGGGGCCTGTTGGTAGAGTGCTGGGCAAGGGAACCGGCTAGGGCAGTGGACAGCTACGCTCAGCTAATCCTGTGAGGCCATCTCCTTTACCCTCTGCCTCCAACTGGACTTTCCCTAGCTGTCCTCTAACTGTGTGGTCCAAAGTCAGCTGGGTCACTAACAAGTAAATGCTAGCACCTGGAAATTAACCCTAACCACGCCAAGTGTGGAAGCGATTCTACCCCAGATGCTAGTAGATGAGTCATGGCCTGACAGTCACCCGTGGCTTTTGTAGCCAATCTTGAGGCTCAACTCCTTGAGAATGCACCCTGCCTGCTGAGCTCTCAGCTCACGCCCCAGGGCACCAGGGGACCAGGGCACCAGAGCACCAGGGGACCCTGGGAGAGCAGCTGCCCTCGCAGGGCGTGGACAGCCCTTCTGCTTGGGAGCTGCTCCACAATCTGCCCACATGCAGCGAGGTTCCTTCCACTCCATCAACTTCTCCTGCTGGCCCCTGCAGTGCCTCAGTTTACTTCCTGTAACTGCATCATTTAGGCTGTCTCACTGGTTCCCTGTAAACTAACTGAAACTAACCCTGTGCCTACTAAAAACACTAGCGCTGATTCCATTGTCCATAAATAAGCTTAAAGGACCCTGGTTCCGTTTGCTCTCTTTTTGGTTGAGAGAAATCACTTTTAACTGAAAGAAACTTTTTAATGAATACAAAGTCTATCTCATTGTGGCCAAGTATGACATTTATTCATTATTTATTAAGTTATCCAAGAGAAAACGAATAACTTTTCATCAACCACCCATGGAAGAAAAGTGGCTTAAGTTTGAGACTTTCACAAGATGAATTTACAGTTGGGGAAATCTGCTAGATGTCTCCTGTCTGCCCTGTTCTTTAGTAAATGAATAAGATAAATGCATCATAGCTAATTTTGCTCCTCTGTTATAAAATTAGTTGCCTGTGCAGCCTGGTTGACCCGGCCTCCTGAGGCATGCAGCTGCTTTGGCATTCTAATTGAACTGTCAACAATAAACACAGGAAAGGGGGCACTTTAAGCTACCATTTCAGGCCACAAAACCTCGCTTTAAGGCTGCCTGCTGTTTCTCCCAGCTATGCCTAAAAAGCAATTAAGAAAGGTCTTGTGTAACTGCATTCAGCTAAATCAAGGGTAAACTGTATGTCCAAGCTCACAAAAGGCACACAAAAAACGTTTGCAAATCTTCTCAGGGCCAAACTGTGTGCAACCGTGCTTGTAAGAACGTGTGGCCCAATTAATGGAAAAACACTTAGCAGAAAGTTAAATGGCCCTCTTGCCTTTTGCCCTGTAAACTGGCGTCTAGCCTTGAGCATGAGAACCTTCTCCACGAGCTTATTTCACCAAGGCGGAAACACAATGAGCCAGATAGGAACCAGTCTAATAGCTTCCCCAGTCCTGGCCCACTCTTAAGGGTAAGAATGTCCACCGAGTGAATACAAAGCACTTTGTTATTGCTAATTGTGGTGCTGAAAAGGTTGCTAAATTCCCACCGTGATAGCACAAAAGATACTTGGCCAACACAACAGCTCTGTTTGACACCATGGAAAGCCAGGACTGCAGGCATCTAAGCTGGGTTAAAAAATAAATAAAATAAAACAAAGGCTGCATTTACTAGTAGCTCCATATGTGTTGGTCACATAAACTTAGTTTTTAAATAGCTTATGATTTTAACACATACTTTACCATTTAAAAAATTAGTAATCAAGCCAGGAGCAGTGGTGCACTCCTGTAATCCCAGCACTTGAGAGGCTGAGGCAGGAGGATCCTTGCAAGTTTGAGACCAGCCTGGGCCACAAGGTGAGCTCAAGGTCAGCCTGAACCACATAACGAGAGCTTGTCTCAAAAAGACAAAATAAATAAATAATTAATAAATAATTAATTATTTATTATAAATAAAATAATTAATAAATAAATAATTATTAATCATTTCGAGTGTCAATAAACTCAACGTTTAGGAGTTATTGACCTACTTCATGGGATAAGGTACCCAAGGGAAGTCTTATACCCTAGTGCCTAGTTTTATACCCCGAGGTACAGTGCGTGTCACAACAGTGTCTGTTGTTGACCCAGGAAAGGCTGTGAGATGTGACCCGGAGAAGCTGCTGGCACATTCCATGATGCCAGTCCATGTCTGCTTAAGAGAGTAAGATCTTGAAAACTTCAAACTTGAACAAGCTTGAAGTTTGCTGAGCATAGTGAAAGATAAAAGTCTCTCCTCCCAAAAAAGACATTTTAAGCCTACCTTTTATTTATCCATTTATTTTTTAGTAAGTTGGGTGCTAACTGTTGTGTGGTAAAAACATACATTTTATTTTTATACTTAAGAGGAGTGAATTTTAATTTTTCATTAAAAATTAAAAATGTTATTCATATGTGTTAAGCTTACATTTTTAAATTGCAGACAATTTACAATTATTCTTTGCTATGTACTTGAAGATAGACATAAACCCTGACATGCTGTTTCATCAGAATTTTATGATTAACCTTATTTTATGGAAGGCTAGAATTTATGAGAAGTATACATGCACCTAAAGTTATTTATGAGAAGTGAAACTATTCTCACCCAGCTGATTCCAATTGCCCCTTAATTATATTTTTAAGATCAGGCAATGACATATTGTAGTTATTTAAATTTTAAAGGATTATTTTTGTTATTTCAACTGTCAACCTTAAGTGCCTGTACCGTAGACAGCAGCACCCTCTGTTCTGTCAAGTAAAAAGCAGTTTAATAAGATTGGACTGTGCTTCTGGATCTATTTTTCGTAAGTCAAGGATATGTCTTAGAAAATATTTCCTCTGGTCTTTTTTTTTTAACAGCTCCCAGTAAAAGCTAATTATTTTTAGAAAAATTAAAGTCCAAATCATTCAGCATGTTAATTCAAATTTTGTAGATTGTGCTGGATGAATAGATTTGATGTTTCTTTCTAAAACCAAACTTATTTCAAATACACATTCACATTGCCGCAGAATGGATAAATATAATATTAACGAAGCTGCATCTCACACAAACATGATTCAGAACGCTTCTGTGTTCAATCTAGTGATCCAGATAAAATATGGTGACTACCAGTTAGTGGGTAGTTAGAAACTTAGAACAAGTTTTTCTTTCTCTTTTGCTCATCTTGTTCTTACTTCATTCTTGCTTGTACAAATCGTGTGACAAAAAGTACTAGTATTCAAAACATGTTCTCTGAAGTTATAGTTCTTGCTTAATGATTTGAAGCAGCTATAAAATTGAGTTTTGAAAATGGGTTTGAAAACATTGCCAAGTAGAAAACTCCTATGTGTGGTTGGGGTTTATTTTTCATTGTTGAAACAAAGCTTGTAGGACTCCTGGTTTCTCCTTGGGCCTAAGACTGTGTAAGTCCTATGAATACTTCTGAAAGTATTCAGACAAAAAATGAAAGGTTAGCAAAAGAAAGAAAATCAACCAGTACAAGACTTTGTCCCTAAATGTTTGCAGTCAATTAAAGCCCTGTTCAAGGTTAGGCTGGAATGCCTCCAGCTGTGGTGTTCCATGTAAAATAAAATATTGCCAGCTGTGGTCAATTATTTGATTTCCCTATGAAACTTGAGAAACGTGTAATCACTGCTAATATGGTAAAAATTGATCAAGTGTGGCATGTTGTGTAATTTACTGATTGCAATAGCTTTTAGGCTTGAGTTCAGAGAGGTATCACTGACTGGTTTCTAGATTTCAAGGGCTAAAGTAAGAATTAACCTGTACATTTCAAATTTAGCTTTATCAGAAAAGACTGGTAAAAAAGAGCTGTGTTTATCCACTGGATAGGAAAGTCAACTATTACATGTCTTTGAAGAGTAGTTAATAAAGAAATGCTTATGATAGAATGTAAATGAACAAAGCAAGACCAAAATTGTATGTATAATGAACCCAGTTGCACTTAAAAAATCTGAAGTTAAAAAATATTCAACCATCAAAACTTTTTTTCTGGTTTCCATTTCTATTACGCCAAATGTTTGAATAAAAAATTACATTAGGCAGTTTGCACAAGATTTGGGAAAGATGCAGAGGGGAAAATGTATTAAAGCCATCAAAAATCTTGAACCAAAAGTAAAAGAACACACATACACACAGCAAAAAGTGGAAAGTTCTAAGAGCTAGGATTCACTTTCACAGCTTGTGCCGAGAAAAAGTATCCACTCTGCATGTGCTGCAGCAGAGAAAATGCTGACACACTGCCGTGACACTGGTAAGAGATTCATAGGCGGTACCTACTTTTCCGAGTTTTCATTGTCTACCCGTTCTATTTTTCAAGTTACAAACTACAATCTGTGGGTTTTCTGTTTCTAATGCAATATGTTATTGATACCTAAAGGATCTTTTGGGGGGCACCAAATACATTACATTCTGTATGATGAAAGTGCCAGGATATTAACTTTTGCTGTCTCTGAGATCAGTAATTCTAGCTCTTCTTAAACAGTTAGTTCACACATCTGTCAACATTAACTCAGGCATCGCTTCCTCTGTGTTCTACTACTTACATTTAATGTTCTGCCAACACTGACATTGTCATTTCAGTGTATTGAGTATCCATGTAGTTCTGAAGCATGAGCCATCTAGTTTTAACTTTGGCTCCGTGTATCTGATTAATTTATTGATTAATCAGAAAATGGCCAAGGACTAAGGTTGCAATTCATGTTTCTTGTTTTGGGGGGTGGATAATGTTGTCATCCATTTTCAATAGAGACACTTAAAGAGCCTGTGATATTCCAAATTTCCATTCTCATTGTGCTGCTCCTCAGAGCTATAATTTACTTGTAACAACAATTCAAAAGGGGAGCAGAAGGGCACTCAATCTTTGAGATTCCTGTATACATTCAGTCCATTTGAAAAACCGAACAAAATATATTGCTTAACAGGGTCTCCTTTTAGTAGCCAGCTAAATAGATGCAGCTCTCAATTTGCTTATCCAAACAGTGGGTCCTCCATGTTTACTCCAGTCTGAAGGGTCAGTCTGGGTGGCTCGGGACACCTCCATCTCCTCCTCTGAAAACGACAACAGTTTCCCTGCCTTCCCCTGCCAAAGGCCGAAGACTCCTGGAGGACCTTGGAGTTGGAGAGTTACACCCTTAGAGTTTGCAGGTTCCTAGGTTATACCTCAGAGGGTGCTCTAGGGCTAAGTGTCCTGCCTCGGTGCTCTTAGCAGCTCTGATGCAGACCTCTGTGCTAACTCTGCCTGTTTGTCCTTGTGTGAGGGCTGTGACTCCCCATCTTGCTGCCCTTCAGGCAAGAAGGCACTTCATAAATTTTACCCCTAGAGGCCATGTTGAGGCTTGGAATCTGCCACCACCCACCCAGAGACACCCAGCTCTGTCTCCTGTAGGTGAGCTGTGGATACGCACTGGTCACACTCCTTGTCTGGTTTCTCTGACATGACAGTGTGTGTGTCTATTTCATGGGCTTTTTGTTTTCCTGCTAGTGGGTCTTCTGTGAAATCTTCTAGGTCCTCTGATAGGTGCCCATTTCTTGGAATCTCAGGAGGGGTTGGAATCTCCTCCATGCAAATTCATCTACTTCCTCCCGAGCTCCTGTTAGGCTCCTGACACCAACAGCTTGTGAGGGGAAGGTTCAAGACGCACCTTTCTGAGCTCTCCCCTACATATCTAAAGACAGTGTCAAGCTAGCAACACCCACATTTCAGGACACATAGCATGAAGTGTCTGACGCAGGCCAGTCCTCAAATTGCCATTGTAGTATTTCAAGTTTTGTTTCCCTTGGGTTTTGCAGATAACTCCTAAAGCAAGATGCACCATGGCATGGGCTTCCCAGCAGGTGATTTTTTGCAGTGGGGATCCCTTTCCACAACTGTTTCAAACATCACGGACACGAGATGCAGATGGGCTTTCCCTTGGAGGACAAGCATGGGCCTCGCCTGTGTCTTTCTGTTACGCTTCCTCGCCATGCCTGGCCAGATCTGAAGACTGTTTTGTTGTCGTTGTCTCTGGCTGTGGAGACAAACAGGCCCTCGAGGTCCTTATAAATACCAGATGACTTTGGGACTTTTCCCTAAACTGCAGCTTGGCACTTTTTCCTGGGCAAATCAGAGAACTCTGGATGTTGGGCTAATGTTATTATTAGGAGGAAAATCAAGGTAATTTATGCAAACAAGATAAAAATACTGAAACTCGCATACATCAGTTAACCCTTAGTTTTCTTAAGATACTAATAACTATGCCAGATGGTTACTTAGGTCGAAAGAGAATCGTTAAATCAAATCAGCTGGCAGTAAATGGAGGCCAATTGCGCCACAAAAGAGATTTGCGTGATTGTTTATTTAATTTAAACATAAACTTTATGAATTTAAAGCCCCTAAAGCCGTGTTTCTTTTCCATTTGGAAAATTGCAACTGAGGTTTTTTTCCATTGTCTATTTTGGTTTTCATGAAGTAGAAACATGGTCTGATGAGGTGATGGTAATGCTGAAATCCACACCCTGCCTCCAAATTTTCTCTCCAGCAGGGTCCAGTGGACAGCATCTTTAACACTTGCTGCTATTAATAAAACCTGAATAAAATGATGCCTTTGTCCGAGGACATTAGCAGAATTGTAGGGAGTCGCAGAGGACAGGGAATGGAGAGAGGGGGTGGAGGTTGTCTGGGGCACCAACATAAAGTGGCTAAATGTGTTCAGGGAGCAGCGCCCCCCCAACCATCAGTGCACCAACCACAGGGACAGTGCTGCCAGCCCGGGTGTCTGCAGGGCTGGGAATAGTTCTGCTTACTTTCAGCAGTTCCATCACAAGCCCTGCTCTGAAATTCTAAAGACTATTTATGCACTTAATGAGGCAGGTTTTAAAAAAATTAGACTCTTGCTGTGTCCATATGTTAATGAACAATTTAGAAGGACATTATAAAGCTATCTAAATATTTCAAACTAAGGACACTGTACTGTCTACCCCTCCTCATCCAAACCCTTCCCTATAGAGAAAATGTTTCCCTGTGTAGTTATAATTTGAGGGTAGTGCAATGTTTTAGCACCCAGGCTGGACACTAAAATCACCTAGAAACTCCAGGTCTGACCGTAGTCCAACAGAAACAGTATCTCTGGGTAGGCCCAAGCCTGGGTCCATCTAGCTGCTCGCTGGGGCTCTGCAGCAGATTGGAATGTGCCAAGCACACAGGAGAAGAGCGTGGTGGTGGTCACCACAGTCCTATCAGCCTTTAGTGTGTACCAAAATCACCTGACTGGCTCGTGCAAACAGAGTTATGGGCCCTGCTCCCCGGAAGTACTGATTCAGTTGGTCTGGAGTGAGGTCACAGAATTTTGTCTCTGAGTCCTGGTCCTAGTGGGTGCCCAGAGGCTCATGATTTGAGAACCACTGCTGTGACCAGATTCCTGGGCGACTCAACACCTTCCAAGGTACGTTCATGGTAGAAAACTTGCACAGGTGTTATCAACAGCGGCGATTTAGAACGGGGCATCAAGTCAGAGTGGAGGAAACAGATTTTTAAGAAAAGACGAACGCATGAATGTTAAGATGAAAGGAGATAATTTGAATTTTAAAAGTACAGGCTGGACAGTTTTCCCCGAGAAGTTCAAGAAGACTCGGGGGAACTCCAATGAGTTAAGATAATTTAAAAGGAGAGTTCTTGGGTTGTCTGTGTTTTCTTCCATGTGCCAAAATGTAGGTAACGGTTGGTTTGGATTATGTCACCTGCCAGCGTCACTAGTGCTATCTCTCTCCTGAGTGAGCCACAAGTCTTCTGCTTTCCTAAGCATTAAGTTCTCGTTTTCACTGACTTTCCCACAACCGCCTCACTTGGATAGTCCCTTAAAGACACCAGAGTTAGAAGGAGCGAAACTGCAGCCTTAGGGTTTGAGAAAAAAGTCTAAGAGAGACTGTTTAGGGCTCTGTAGGGGGTGATGAACCATGGAAAACTTATCCCGTGACTCCCAGCTCTTGATGGTCAAAAGAAAACCTGAGTGCAGAATCCCACGTCAGTTGTGGTGAGGGAGGAGGGAGGGTTGGGGTGAGAAACCCAGGAGGCTCTGCAGAGCAGGCTGCCCTTAGTGGATTTCTTGTCATTCACACAGCTTGGACAAGGTCCGATTTGGGCCAAAAGGCTTTGAGGTGGAGTGAAGAGCTGGGTGAGTCTGCACAGAGGGCTGGAGGAGGCTGTTATGGCCCGAGACAAACTGTCAATTGCTCGTGTGACAAGAGTCCACTCACAAACAGACCACAGAACCATAAGGTGTCATTTGTTCCAAACCTTCTCTAGAAACCATGGCAACACTTCCTAGCAAGATCAAAGCAAATGTTGTTTTTAGTTCCTACTCTCAGGGCAGGAGATATTAACAAGGCTGAAAAACAGGCTCAAAGTAAAGTAGGAACCGGGGTTCTAGTTATCCATGAGCAAGACTGCTGTCTTCTGGGTTGGTGAGTGAGCTTACAACTGGAAAATTGAGAAAAGAAGCTGCTGAAGTTGGGTTTAGGAAAATCCTGTGGGGCTTATCATTCCTTGGTTTCACAGTTTTTAGCCACATTTGAGATGCAATTGAAAAGTACAGTGCATGTTTATACTTTTAAAACATTTACTACAACAGGAAGAATACAAATGCATGTAGAAACTCATGCATGCATAGAATCTATAAACAGTTTATGAGAACTGATTATATAATTCATGATGAAATGAACAACTACTTTGAAGAAAAAAGAGACACTACAGTATCCAGTGCTGATTCTGTAGTGTCATAAAGTGAAATCCAGCAATACTATTATTCTTTGTTCAGAGTGACTGTAGCCTGTTTTGTTTTGTTTAATTTCAACATACATGAAGGTATGGACAGCTGTTTTGAAGAGAATGAGAGACACTATGACAGCCACTATGAAGACCTAAAATGCCTTCCTCATCCTGTTCAGATCAGTTCTATACTATGTTGTTTCGTGTGAATTCTCTGTATGTGAAGATATGGACAACTATTTGGAAGAAAACAAGAGACAATATGATAGACAGTGAAGATCTCTGATTGTCTTGCTCTGAAATTTATGTCTCTTACATTGGTTTCTTGTATTTTGTTTTGTTGTGTTTAATTTTACCCTCTTTAAAATTTAAAAAAGAACACATTTACTACAGTAAAAGACACATTGCCATGAATCCCCATTGGAATACTCTCCCTCACTTCAAACACACTTATCTGATAGTTCTTGCCACTGTTGAGGCAGTTCTGGAAGTCTCCTTCTGTGTCTTTAGTGGTGCTGTTTGGCTGCCTCAGTGTCCTGAACAGATTCCAGCTGTTTGCCTTTCATAGTCATTTCTGACTTTGGGGAAGAGCCAGAAGTCACCAGCCCTGATCTGATGAACCGGGTGGATGAGTACACACTGTATTAGTTTTACAAAACTGACTTTTTGTTAGATGCGCTTGAAAATGGCAGCGTGCACCACAATTCTTTTTAATCACAACTGATAAAGGCACTCAGGAAAGAGCACTTCTAGAACTGCTTCAGAAGTGGCAAGCACAGTGGGATAAATACGTTAAAAGTGAGGGTAGTATTTTGAGGGGAATTAATGGCAATGCATCTTTTACTGTGGTAAATTTTAAAAACATAAGCATTCACCGTATACTTTGATCTTCTTTATATTTGCAAATACTTTATCAGCATATCCCACTGGAAGGGGGACAGAACTAATCTAGGAATCAGAAAAGCTGAGGTCCAGAGCTACTTTTATCATTCATTTGCAGTGTGAGTTCCAGCCACTTCAGCTCCCTGAGTCTCCCTGTTCTCTTACAAAATGATTTTCTTTGAGATTATATCTGATCAATATCCTAGGAAACAGAAAGGACTCTGGTGTTAGGTTCTATTTAGGACCCAGTTTTAGAAGCATAGAGCTGGCATCAAATAACATTCCAATTAGGCAAAACTACATGCTGTTTCTTTGAGTTTGGGGTTGAGGCCAGAATAAAGTTTTAAAATAACATGAAGAAATCAGTAGACACTTGTCCCTAAGGTAGGACAAGCAGGACAGATGCTGTAACAGTTTGACTTTGGTAAACAAGAAATTTGGAAATATCAGCACAAAACTGTAATAGAGTAAAATGACTATTCGAGTTTTCTTTTTTTTTTTTTTCCTCCTGGGAGTAGAAAGTAGTTTACATTAATAAACCACTAAAATATGTGAGGTTTATACTGGAATCTTTATACATTATTTCCCTATTTCTTCCATTATCCTTTATTGATTCTATTACTGTTAAAGCAGAACTTTAAATAAAAACCAGATAGCCATTATCTTTTGCAAAAATTTTTGTTTCCCATTCTTTGTTCATTTCTACTTCATGCATTTTGTCACTAAAGTAGAAACAAATATGAAAATTCATATGAGGCAGTTATAAATTATAACTGTTGTTAGGATACAGTAACAACTGTAAGATAGGATACAAGTAGCTATTTTATACAATTGCATTATTAAGCTATTTGGTAAGAAAATGATAATGGCATTATAATCTCAAATCACCCTTATTTGTGGCTTATCAGTCACGTTCTCTCACTGAAACCTAATTTCCATTGAATTAATAATATAAATGTCATCCTTCTTTTAGTTACCGGTTCCATCTCCTCTTTTAGGGCTTTCTCCTCCTGAATGTCCTCCTCTTCTCTCAAACTCACAGTTGAATGTTTTTGCTTCCCCAGATGAGTATGCTCAAGATGTCCCTGTAACATGCAAGGGGAGCAGGAAGAGAACAGCAGAGACCTCCAGGATGTGTGAGGGTGAATTGCTGCGGAATTTATTGTGCCTGGGTGCAGGCAGGCAGAGAATGATGAGGCCATCTGCCCCGAACAAAGAGAAGGGGGCCCCTTCTGTAGGGATGGAGAGAAGGCAGGGGACATTAGGAAGAGTTTAATAAACATCTGTGGTCACAGTTCTCTGGCTGTCTTGCACCTCAGTGGGCAAAGTCCTTGAAGTGTCCAGCATAAATTTTCGGGTGTCTCCAGATGTCCCCAGATGTCCCAGGATCCGCAAAATTCCTGGTCCTATCTTATCTTCTTTACAACATCCTGTGCTGGCCCATCAGTTTTCCGCTGATAGTAGTGCTTCTGCTGGCGAGCAGGTTGGGGCTGGGGAGTCAGGTCCAATTGGAGCCTTATAGTCTGACTCTAAAAACAGTCAGGAGTCCTGTCTGCCCACTGCTGGGTCAGTCTTTCCTTCTCTTTCTTTTTCTCCCTTTGACCTCTAGCTTTCCTTTTCCCTCTTTGTCTCCCTTCCCTCCTGATTCTTCTCTCATAACCTCACCCTTTCTTTCATTTGTTGGTCTAGTACTTTTGGAGAGCAGGGTCCCCACTGTGTGTCTAGAATGGAAATGAGTTTTGGCAAACATGAGTACACTGAAGGCTGGGCTTCGTCCTTGTAGCGTTTTCTGTGTGGTAAAGATGACAGACATTTAGGAACCGTGCAGCTGACTGTCCTGACCTCTGCTCTCCACCTCGGATCCATTGTAGTTGGGTTGGAAGCTTCAGTGTAGCCACCAGGGAGCTCTCAAACTGATTGACTGCTTTGTAGATTTTTATCATTTCATTCTTCTAGAAATGTCTTTGTTCCAGGTTTTTGTCTTATTCTTCACTAGCGTGATTATTTTATCTTTCAGACTTTCTTGGTTTCTTTTCCTATATCACTGAAATGTGGTATTTTTGTACTGATATTTTGATCCTGTTTTTGTATTACTCTGACGTCCTCAGGCAAATCTACTTCATGCATTCAGCCAGTACCTCTAGACCCATAGTTACACAGCCGTCCCGCATTGTCGCTCTCCCTCTGTCTGGCTCCTGGGATGCAGCTTCCTCTGTTTAACTGTCTGGTGGGCATTTAGTGCTTTCTCAGACTCAGCAGGTCTCACACGGAGTTTATTTCCTACCACACTGGTGGTTCCCCCTGTGTTTCCACCTTTGTTTGGACAATGACCATACCTAATTGTCAATTAGCCTGTTGAAAATGAAAGCAGAATTTTCAAGAACTGGCTTACATAGGTAAGAATTGAATTGAAATTTAATTGACAAAAAGGAGCCGGTCACAATATTTGGGGGACAGAGTATTCGTATTCCAGGACAAACAGGCAGTACAAAGTCCTAGAGGTAGAGAATGGATTTTGAGGAGTCTCTGGAAGAGCAGGAGTCCAGCGTGGCTTGGGGAGAGGAGGAAAACAGGGAAAATAGTGCCAAATGGGTTTCAGAAGTTGACGAGAGTTTTCTCACCACGTGGTAGAGAGTAGAGAAGGGTAAATTTTATTTCAAGCAAAACAGAGTGGGAGGGGATTAAAAAAGAGTACAAATAAAATTATGCAGGTGCGTAGGAGTAAGGTGGGAGTGAAGTCCTACAGGCTGACAGGATGGATCCTCAAAAGGGTGAAGTGGGAAAGGCAGGGCAGACCTAAAGGCAGTTTGCAAAATCTGTAAGGATTTTACATTTTGTGGTGGTGGTGGTGGTGGTGGGGCTGTGGAAAGCTTAAGGGCAAATTGTGTTGTTTCAGAAGCACAGTTTTGGCAGAATTAAGGAGGATAAACTGGCTAAACATAAAGCTTTCAGAGAAGGATGGAGGTTGCATAAGGATAGTATCAATCAGTGTCTAGAGAGAGAAAAAGGATTTGTGAGAGATTACTATTGAACGGAGTGAACTGAATATATGGACAAAGGCATTATTTGGGTAGCCTGGAGTTAATCAGGTCAGCTGCCCTGGTTTCTACTTTTATAAAAAGACCTACCTGAATGTATTAATATACTTTCTATATCATTAAGTACTATATAACATATGTTTTAATTTCACACCACAAGATGTCCTTTTATTTATCTCATAATACTGTTATTTTGAAAAGCTATGTAAGATTAATTTAATTCAAAAAAAGAATTAAAAGAATTAAAAAATTAAAAGAATTTTAAAAGGATTAATTTAAATTCGTGTAACGTCCCAGAAATAATTCTATAAGTTAACTATTATTTAACATGGACACAAATACACAAATGCTGTCTTGACATCAACATAGTTTATTATCTATTTTTTTAAGCTAAAAGTTAAGAGTAAGAACTTAATCAAGGTTTTGTTGTCTTGATTCAGTTGAAATTATTTATCTTTAAATGTGTCACAGCTAAAGATTCCAGGAAGAATTCTTTGTCCATGTTGGGGAAACACCATTAAACTACCTCTATATCCCTCATGGCCAGTGTTTTTGCTTTGGATTACTAACATAGGAAAACAAAGATCCTGAATTGCTTAAGTTTTAACTCTCTAGTCCTTTTGAGGTTAGGACACTAAAGCACTGCCTGTTCTAACACTGCAGTCCCACAGTGTGGCTTTTCTATAATCAAATAAAAGATAATAGGACAAAAAACAATTACATAAAACAGTATATATTTTTTATTACAAAAATCACTCAGTGCTTGGTTTGGCAGCACATATACTAAAATTGGAACAATACATAGAAAATTAACATGACCCCTGCGCAAAGGTGACATGCAAATTCATGAAGCATTTCATATTTAAAAAAAAAACCACAAAAGCCATACAACTGTGGGTGTAGATTAAGGGTTGTCATTTCTCTGTGTTGGGAAGAATCTTTCTTATTATATATTTGACTTACCAATAAAAGATGAATGTTTCATGATGCCTTTGAAGTGCAAGCAAGAATGACAGTCTGGAAGAGGAATTTCTTGTGGCTCCAGAACAAAATAGTCTTGGTGTGTGTTTCAGCACTGTGTTTCTCACAGTCTGAAGGTGTTATGAGCTGTATCCAGATGTCCCCCCCAAGCTTCACGTTGTCATAGGTGGGACTTTTTGGAGAAGGATGGATCTAGAGTGTGTGATGCTGAGTTTATGGCTATGAGGCTGGGATTGAGTCATGTTGCAATGCTAGAATTAAGGGTGCTAGGATTAAGTGGGTAGAATTTATGGGAAAGAGGGTGGCTGTGGTTACTTGTCACTTGCTGCTTCACTTCTTTGCTGCCCTCCTGCCTTCTGCCCATCATGAACTGTTTCTCCTCTGTGATGTCCCCCTGCCATGTGCCACTTTGCTTTGGAGGTAGCCAAATATGAACTGAAACCTCTGCAAACTGTGAGCCAAAGTACACCTTCCCTCCTTTAACTGTGGGCGTTGGGTATTTTATCACAGCAACGAGAAAGTAGCTAAGGTAGTAAGTCTGTCCTTTCATGCACAGACAGCCTCAGCATAGGAGCCAGTGTGCCATGGGAGCAGCACCATTAGGGCTGCCAGCAGAGGCCTGGGGAATGGCTCAGGGGCAAAGTGCTTGCCTTGCATGAGCACCATCTGGGGTTGCATATCCAGCTCTCCAAGCAACAACAACACTCTCTATATATTGAAATAGATACGATATGCAGTGATCAGTATATATATATATATATATATATATATATATATATATATGCATAAGAAACTTTCTATGTATTTTAAAGTGCTCAGTGACAGTGTGGAGATAACTCTTTGGGATCAGTCATACTGCTGGAACTCTTGTACTTTGTTACCTTTAACAAAATAGAATCACCAGGCGTGGGGTGCAGCTCAGTGGAAGAGGCCTTGCCTACCACATGTGAGGTCTGGGGTTCAATCCCTAGTGCTGCAAAACGAAAAAAGAAAAAATTGCTCATAATGCTGGACCTCAGCCATGTTAAAAATAGACATTTGCCAAATAAACATTAAGCAACTAAAAAGTTCCAGTGTTTTTTTTTTGATACAGCAATACAAGCGACAGAAATATAATAGTGAAGAGCACAGTGACTAACAACTGCTCAAGAATGTGAAGAATTAGAGTATTTTCCACATAATAACAATATTGAATGAAGTGTTGTGCTAAAAACACATTAGGAAATTTAAAAATTTGATGGATTTGCAATTGCTATATTTGGTATAGGGCATTATATAATCACTGTTCTAACTTTAACAAACCTACATCACAGCCAGCATTAGAGGTATACAGTAGACACTTCACAAGTGTTTGAATTAATGAGAAAATGGCAAATTCCATACCAATTTTTTTATTTATAATCTTACATGAAAAAAAATATACTCTGATTTTGTTCAAAAGGTAATCTTGATCTGAGATACATGTCAAAATACATTTGATCTGCATGGCTTGTGGATTGTATTTACAAATCTGCTTTTCACCAAAGTATATTTGTATCCCTCCAAAATTTAGATATGTAGAGAGGGGCAAAAAAAAAAAAAAGATTTGGGTTGTCTAAAGTGCATAGTTCGATAGATTCTGGGAAGATGGCAGAACAATAAGCAGCAAAGTAAAAAGCCTCTCTGAGAAAAACAGCCCAGATGGTGGAATACAGCATTCTGGAGAAGACTAGAAGGAAAGAAATGCATCCTCTCAACTGAGGAAGGAACTAAAGTAAAAAAAAAGAAAAGAAAAACCTAAGCAGAAGATGGTAGCCAGATGCACTCTCACCGGAGCTGGTCCCACTGTGCCACTGGAATCTGGAGATCTGGAGATGCACAGTCACAGTGAAGTTTGGAGTGGGTAAGCCCAAAGGCCTCGGTGGGAAGACGTGGTCGTAGAGGGGAGCAGTGGACTAGAGAACTGGATAACTGCACTGGCTTGCGGTGACTGTGGAGGATTCAGTCCTCCTGCAGGAGCAGGTGATTGGCTGGGCGCCATTTTGGAGTCAGGCAGGAA
This sequence comes from Dolichotis patagonum, assembly GCA_004027295.1. Lineage (NCBI taxonomy): Eukaryota > Metazoa > Chordata > Mammalia > Rodentia > Caviidae > Dolichotis > Dolichotis patagonum. Next base: position 90,224 of record PVJX010001138.1, on the reverse strand, counting down.
AAGCCCAGAACCAGAACTGCAGCTGGCTTCACTCAGCCACTCCTAGTGCAGAGCAGATTGGTGAAAATTGCTTGGACTGAGTCCTGCCCCTGTGTGTGATCCAATAGTCAAGGCCAAGGTTTCCCTAAAGCTATCCCTAATCAACCCCAACCATGCAGTACACACTCACATGGTGAAGACTCCCTGTGGTTAACCAGCTCAGAAGGGAGGGGCCAGTTTGCCCCACCCCTGCTTATACTCCAGTAGTCACCAGCAGATTGGGGAAAGCAGCAATCCTTAGCCAGCACACTTCAGAATGATTATAACCAATACAGGAAGTGCCGGGGACCCCACTATCCACGTGTCTGGAAGAAACCAGGAACATGACAAGAGGAAGAAACAAAAAGCAGTCTCCAGCCTCCAACCCAAGCAGTACTGGCCTAGGAGAGGTAAGCACAGAAGAGATCGGGAGTTGCACACGTGCAGTTTCTGAAGCAACAGCATCTGACATAAAGAAGCAATGTAGTGAAACGATAAAAGAACTTAAAACAGAAATATTAATACAAGTAAAGGAAGATATAAGAAAAATAATAAAAGAAATGCTAAGCACCTCTCAAGAAGACACAGATGGAAGAATAGAGGAGTATAGAGAAAGGAAGGAAACCTTCAATGAAGAATATGAAAAAAATTTAGGATACATGAAACAGATTCAAAGAGATTACTAAGAAATTAAAAACTCTATTGAAAGCTGGTAAAACTACTGCTTGAAAGAAACTAAAGCTGGACTATCAAACCTTGAAAACAGGTTTGCAATGTTTGATTGTGAAAGGAAAGATCTCTTAAAAATAATAAGAAACCAGGAAGTAACATTACAAAGGCTAGAAGATGACAAGAGGATCTATGACTTAAAAATAAAAAATGTGACGAAGAAGCAGGAGTAAGCACAAATGAAATACAAAGGCTATTTATAGACTTAATTAAAGAAAATGTCCCAAGCATAGGAAAAGGAAATGATATTCAGATATATGAGGCATACAGAACTCCAGCCAGCTAAAACCAAAGTAGATCTATACCCAGACATATAATAAAGATTCCAGAAATTCAACACAAGAGTAGCATATTAAAAGCTGTCAGAGAAAAGAAACAGATCACCTATAAACGATAATCCATCAAGGGGCCAGGGATTTAGCTCATCAGGCATAAGCACCTGCCTGGCAAGTGCAAGGTCATGAGGTTGATCCCTGGTCCAAAAAAAAAAAAAAAAGGATAATCTGTCAGAATCACGACAGACAGACTTCTTGACACAAACCATCAAATCAGGAAGAGCTTGGAATGAAGTATTCCAAGCCCTGAAAGAAAATAACCTCCAACCCAGATTGATGTACCCTGCAAAACTATCTCTCAAAGTTAATAGAGAAACAAGATGCTTCCATGACAAAGAGGAACTAGGGGAGTTCACAACCACCAGTCCAACCCTACAAAACATACTGAAGGACATTCTAGAGAGAGAGAGAAAGAAGACCATGATTTCAGGAACAGCAGCAGAGGGGGCCCACTGAGTGGGGCAGACAGTGGAATGAAGGAGAAAAGTAGACAACCAATGGCAGAAAAATAGCATGGCAGAGATGAGGCAGAGAAGGTTGGCCATAATCACTAATATAGATGGCCTTGATACATTAATAAAAAGAAACATAGGCAGAGTGGATCAGGAGAGAGGGTCCATCAAGATGCTCTATATAAGAAATATAATTAACCTGAAAGAGGGCTTACGGACTGAAAGTCAAAGATGAGAAAATAATGCTCTATGTGACAGAGAACCAGAAAAAAGTGGGGGTAGCTCACCCATCAGCTGCAGATGGGTTGGAAAGACATAACACTTATACAATGGAGAAGTGCTTAGCTATAAGGAAGGAAAACCTTGAGGCTCTTATAATAAATCTTGTAGAAAATCTTGAGGCTCGGGATCCAACCTGAGATCATGCTCAGGGGTAAAAAGGTTCAGAATCACTTAGGTAAATAGTGGGTTGCCTCCCTAATTTAAAAACTAAAGGAGTTAGTGGGATACAAAATGTACAATGCACCCTGTGAAAGTGAAAGGGGCAGAATTGTCTAAAAAGGGAAGGCAGAGGACATTTTTAATCTTGTATCATGATTTGAAACCCATATTGTTTTCATTGCTCTGTTTAGTTTGGTTATATTCTGTTCCATTTTGTCTACTTGTACTAGATTTGATGGCATGGACAGCTATTCCAAAGATAGCAGGATATACTATGGTAACCATTTTTGATTTCCTATTAATTTAATTTGAAGCCTTGTATTGCTATCACTGTCTTGTTTTGACTGATTTTATTTGAATCTGTTTTGTTTGGTAGTATGAAGTCTGAAGGTATAGGCAACTACTTTGAAGACAGTAAGATTCACTATGGTACTCCCCCTCAAAAAATAAAGGGCATAGTTCCAGCCGATACGGCATAAGCTGTTGTTCATGTCTTCAGCTGTAAAATGCTTGTGTTCTGTTTAATGTCATATTTTTCACATTTTTGTTAGTAATTTTTCTGCTTAAATTGGTCCCGGAGCACAGTGCTAAAGCACTGCCCACTGTTTCTAAGTACAAGACTGATGTGTTTTGTGAGAAACAAAGACATATTAGACATGCTTTCCTTAGGTATGAGTTATGGTGCTGCTGGCTATGAGTTCAATGTTAATATATACACCCTGCACATTGAATCAGGTATCTTTAAACAGAAACATGCAGTAAACAAGGCGATGTAGTGATTTGTTAATGTAATGTGGCCTGAGGCTTCTAGAAACTTAGTCTTGTATTTTTCCTAGGAATAATGGGATAGCATCTCCTAATGCAGTGTTGGTGAGGAGTTTGTGGAACATAATCATCTGGAATACTGAGAATTCCCTGGACCTGCCAATAATGTCATGTGATATCTGGGAATTGCTTATAATAATTTAGGGTAGGATAGGCAGTTGGGTCCAGGCATAGATGAGGTAAATCAGCACGGAGTTGAAAGTTATCTAAGTGGCAGTGATGGGTATCTGGGGTTCATTAAACTGTTTTTTGGTGGTGGTGGTGGGGGGAACAGCTTGAGGGTGTGGCCTGGACTTGGCATGCAGAAAGCCCTGGGTTTGATCTCAAGCACCAAATTAAATAAAAATAAATAAGCTGTGGCCCTGAAGCAAGGCCAGCAGTTTGCCGTAGCTGCTTGTTTCAAACAGGAGCCTAAAGAGAATTCTTTCTGTGGTCTGTTGGCCATTTCAGAACTTTGGAAATGGAATGGTCAATTCATCAGAAAGAAATAGCAGGTGAGTGTGGCACACTTTCGGTGGCCTGCAGGAGAGAGACCCTGGCGCCTTGGGACCTGCACCATGTGGTTGACTTGGGGTGCCGGGAGAACAAGGAGCTCCTTCCCTCTCGGGGGGGGGCTGTGAGTGTGGCAGACTTTCAGCGGCCTGAAGGAGAGAGACCCTGGTGTGTTGCGACCTGCACCATGCGGTTGACTCAGGGTGCTGGGAGAACAAGGAACTCCCCCCCTCTCTGGGGGGTGGCTGTGAGCCTGCCGGCGCATGGGCTGAGAATCAAACATCTCATGTCATCCTGTCCCCTGTCCTGTGTCCCCGCCCCGCTTAGCAAATGGGAGCCAGTGAACTACACATCTTATGAAAAGATTGGCTATGTTATTTAGTATGAGCTCCCCATATGCAAAGATATGGACAACCATTTGGGAGAAAACAAGAGACAATATGACAGATAGTGAAGATCTCTGGTTGTCTAGCTTTGAAATTTATGCTTTCTTATGTCTCGTTCTGTTCTGTTTTGTTGTGTTTAATTTTACCCCTTTAAAATAAAATTTAAAAATAAATAAATAAGCTATTTTTTTAATTTTTAAAAATATATTTGGCATTTTCCATGACAGATGCATCTTTTAAAACATCATTCTAAGTATTGAGAGACTTAACTTCAAACTGGACTTTTTTGTTGTTGTTCTCAATTTCAGTACTTAAAATTTCCCTAATCGTTTTTCCTCCTCATTCTATTTTCTCCAGGTTTACCATAATCTGTTGTAGCTACAAGAAAATGAAAGGAAGTTAGAATAAAATCTGAGAGCTGTGCAAAGAGGCTAATTGAATTGTGCAGACCTAAGAAAAGCGGGTTATGCCTGACAGTGTAGGTCTGTTCACATCTCTGTCAGAGTTTTGCCTACACAACTGTCTTTCCTGAGGCAAGGACTCTGACATCCTCATTCATTTGATCTTTGGAGAGTAAGTTCTGTAAGGGAACCCTACTGTGCAGGGTTAACCTTTACATTCCAAACCCGGTAAGGATTGGGGGATTGGGTAGTTTGTCTCATTGGAAGAACATTCTCTTTGTAGTCTGGCGTTGCCTTTGACCCTTCAGTGCAGAGGATGATCTCGGTACTGCCCTTGACAGATGAGAGGGTTAAACTGACAGACCAGTTAGCTTACCTAGAGGGAGAAATAGGCCACCGGCTCTGTGTGTTTGTTTTTAATAAAATAAGCGCCCAAATCGAAAGAGACAGGAGGAAAAATACACGGAAAATAACATAATTGTACCTTGTGCTTTCCTAATGTTTTTTTGCCTGAAGAGCTCAAAATATTCTCTAAACATAAACTGAAACTTCAGGAGCTCCCAGGTACAGACAGGGCAAGCGTTGTTACCCTCATCTGGAAGGTAAGGTCACGCAGGGCAGGGAGCGCTCAGAGCCAAGATGAGGACTCAAAACTTGACTCCTGTCCAGCAGCCAGCGAAATTTACTCTGAGACCTTCCCTAGTGGCTAAGTTTTCTTCTCTACTTTAAACCTCACTACAGGCATCTTGCGAGATCCCTTCTCTCAGCATCTCTTCTGGTCCTCTCTAGGCAGAGTCTCCCACCTCCTCAGCCCCATACACCCTACCAGCACCTTATTCTTTGTCCTTCCCACCCAATGTATTGTTTATTCTTGCTCCATTGGGTGCTTCAGTGAATATTGTCTTCTTGTATCTCTAGTGATGGTTGAGCCAAATTGGGTGTTGAGTGAATATTTCTTGACTAAATTCCTTTGTTAAAACCAACTTTTTTTTTTTTTTTGCTACCAGGATCAAACTCACGACCTCATGCTTGCCCCGCAGGCGTTTATGCCACTGAGCTAAATCCCCAGCCCTAAAACCAACTTTTAAAAAGAATCCAACAGAGTTATCTCAAGACTTAACACATCTTCTGTGGATTACTTTACCACAGGAGAAAATGTTCTGTAATTGAAATTTAAAGAGAAAAGCTCTTTGACTCAGAGCAACTAATGCTTGGAGAAAGCACCTTTGCACAGCAAGGAGTTCCTTTGATGATCCCTAACACTGACACCAACTTTTCTACACTTATCACCAGAGATGGGGATGAGAGAAGAAAAGTGGGTGATAAATACACCCCACAGTGCTGTCTACATTATGGGGAAGTAAAACACAAGGTTTAAACCAAAGTATATTCAGTAGTATGAGTAAAACCTTTCTATGTGCTTTAATAGCATTCTTTTCTGTCCTGTGTCTTTCTGTGCTGAGTATCTGACTTTTGTATCTAAGCGCTCCACCCCCCCCCCAAAGGAGTCATTGCCTCGGGGCCCAGCAATCAGAGGGAAGCTGCTTCTCAGTCTCAGATCCTCATCAACCAGCAATAAAACAGAGTTACTCTCCCTCCCTGCGGGCTTCTCTTGCCTGTGGATGAAGGTGTCCTTCTGGTCTCCAGTGGCCCTCTGAACAACCACATATGTGAAGAGCTTTTCTCGTAGAAAGGCATCGGGACAAATGGTAATGGGAGCAAATCAGAGCACCGTCAGGCTTCTAGTAGCTTCTCATGAGGTTTAAATACCAGATGAAGGGCTGTCTGGAGGGCAGATCAGGTAATGGGCCCTTTGTAAAAGTACTTGTGTAAAAATCATCGCTTCCATATTGGCCACTTCTTCCTCCCTATTGCTGTGCACAGTTGGCACGTGCACACTCACTTGCTTTGTTTCCATTCAGTCGGGAAATGATTAAGGTGGTATATCAGTCAGTGTTTAACAGACAGGACACAAAATATACAAATACGTAAGAATTTAAAGATTGGCTAGTCACTCAGAGCTGGATGAGGAAGTGTGCAGAGGCTGCCTGCTCATGGAGAAGGAAGGATCCAGTCCGACGCCTGGAGCTCACTGCAGTGTCCCAGGCAAATCTGTACCAGGAGGCCAGTGGGCCTGCAGTGGAAGCCTGAAGAGTCTGCACTAGAGAGCTGAAGGATCTGCACTGGAAGCTGAATAGTCTGAGCCAGAAGCTGAATAGTCTGAGCCGGAAGCTGAAGGATCTCACCGGAAGCTGAAGGATCTCACCGGAAGCTGAAGAGTCTGAACCAGAAGCCAGGAGGTAATGTCCAGGTAAAGGGGAAGGCTGGAGCTCCTAGGAAGAATAGAAGCAGATCTGGCCCCCTTCATTTCCCCTTTATATCATCTAGGTTATGAGCTGCTCTAGGGTAGGTCTGCCACACTCAGGATGTGGAATTGCTGAGCCAGTTTAGTTGAGCTTCTCTTAATTTGACACAACTATCACAGTGGCTTAATAAGTGCAAATGATAAGAATAAAAGGTTACATTAAAATCGGGGGAGGAGGAGATCAATACCAATGAAAAGTGAGTAGAAAAGATGAGGTGAGAATAAAAATGGCTAACCATAAATAATTTACCATGAAATGGGTGTTATTTTCCATTTTACAGAGCAGATTACCGAGGCATGGATAAGGGATTAAGACCTAGACGTTTGAAGTGACAGTGGTCTGAGACTCAAAATACAGGTCTCTGGTCCCATTATGTTTTATTGACTCAACACCGAAGCTGGGCATAAGGTTAATACCCAGGGTAGAGCTTGTCAAATCCTCTGGTCAGGAGACTGACCACAAGTGTGACTGTAAGTTTTTTGGCAGACAAAATGGAGAAGGAAAAACAATCTGTTACATGGTGAACAGTAGTTAGGAGATAAAAACAAGCTGGTTGCTCAAGAGTACCATAATTAGTTCTGGTTTAGAGACCAGAAGAAATGTCTCTATAAATTCTCACAAAGAAGTCACTATGTGATAAAGAGGCCGAAATTCTCCAGTAAGTCTGAAAAATGTTCATAGTGCTGTTTCTTATAATATCCCTCACTGTGTGAAATACCAAAGCCAAGTTCAATAAAAGGCAGTTCAGTATGGGGGGAGGTTGGGGGACAACTGCTCAGAAGTTGTGGGCTAGTTTAATTTAAAAAATTGTTTTAGGGTATTTACAGGGAAGAATGAGCTGTAAACCCTGCAGGCCACTGTCCATAATTAATCTTAACTGTGTATTTGTAAAACTTTGGGAGGCAGTGAAATTGAGGATATTTCTGGACCACTACCTAGAGTGCAGTTATTCTGTGGAAAATATGGAGCTTTAGCTTTAGTAGTTAAGAGCGGGCAGGAATGATTTTCTTTCTGCTTTTTTTTTTAAACTAAGACATACTATTTATACAGCTTTAAGATACTTTATGATCATTTGATGCATGTATGCAATGTATGATAAGCAAAACAAGGTAATAAGCATTTTCATCTCATCAAATGTTAATTGTGTTGATGTGTTGTATGTTGGTCAGCTTTCTCATTTCTGGGGAAAGCATCTGACATCCACAACTGAAAAGAGAAGTTTATTTGACTCCTCGTTGTGTCCAGGGCTGGCTGGCTCTGGGGCAGGGACATCACAGCTGAGTAGCTGGGCAGCATGCTGATCGCTTCACAGTGGCTGCAAGCAAAGCAGCCAAACAGCACCCAAAATGGGCAGGAACCAAATATAGTATCCAAGGTCATCTCTCCACAGCCCACTTAGACACACCCAGAAATGTGATTTGATCACCTCTTGGTTGATCTGAAGCCTATCGAGTTGACAGTCTAGCTTCCCTGTCACATTGCATCCATTTCCAAGTTGACACCCAAAAATCTCTTTAAACCACACTTAAGCTCCAAGCAAACTACATGTAAACATTATCATTCTAAAAGGGAGAAGTAGAGGAGATAGGAAAGAATGGGACCATGGAAACAAACCAGTGGGGCCAAACATTATGTGTGGCAGCCAGGATTCAGGATTGTGAAATGTGTGAATTTTTAAAGACCTGGACAGTCCCACTCCCTGTGATATTGCTGGCTGCAGCCCACACAGCCTGCGATTTGGGCTGGCTTTGCTTCTGTGGTTTGCTTCTGCAGAAATTTTAAGTCCCGGCAGTGTCAGCTTTCTGGGGGCTCCATTGTCCTTCAGGGTAATGCTCACAGCTACACACAGTCCTCTCAGGGACACCTTGCTTGGCTCCAAGACCTTCCTTTGAGATCTGGGTGGAAGCCTCTATGACCCTGCTTTCAGTGCCAATTTTCCCAGTCCTAGGGAAAAACACCCGACACCCACAGTTTCAAGAAAGAGATGTTTATGTGCCTCACGCGGTTTCAGAGGTTTCATTCTGTGCTCAGCTCGATCTAAGGCGGGTATCACGGTGGAAAGGCTGGAAGAAGGATGCTGCTTACCCATGGCAACTGCAGCAGAACAGGAGGACAGCAGCAAACAGGCGGGGTAAGGGCCAGAGCTAGTATCCCCGAGGTAACACCTCCCAGGCCCAGCCAGCCTTGCCCAGACCCATGCTGTACTAATTCTTCAGGTGCCTCTCAAACCAGTCAAGCTGGAAATCCAGCTCACCTGTCTCTTGTGGGGCGTTTCCTACTCCCCTGTTCACTTTGGAATACAGATTTTTAAAACTATTTAACTTACTATTCTGTAGAAAACCAAAACACATTCCTCTTTTCTGGGTTTTGGTGCCCTTATTTGATGTCTTTCCATTTTCCACGTTCCCTGCCCTTCCTAGTCTCCATGATCACTGTTCCACATGGAATTACCTTTTTAATTCCCACAGAGGAGGACAAGCTGTGGTACTTATCCTTCTACATAGACTTATTTCACTTAATGGCCTCCAGTTCCACGTATTTTGCTGCAATTGGCAGAATTTTATTTTTTGTGGCTGCATATTATTCCACAGTGTGTATATACCACATCTTCTTCACCTACCCATTGGCCTTTGGATTGATTCTATAGCTTAGCTATTAAAATGTTGTTTCAGTAAACCATGAGGTAATAAACTAGGCTTGGTAGCTGCATTGCTGGAGCTTGGGGAATCTGCTAGACCTTGTCCAGGTCCTGACCAAAAGGCAGAAGTGAAGATGCGGCTTTCTGTGCCACCATCTACAGCCCCAAGGCTGTGGGATGCAGGAGGGACCTCCCCCAGTTCGTACAGTCAACACGGGTTGGGTTTGGATTTGGTCTTGCATGGCAGCTGCTTGTCTTAGAACTCTAGCAGATGGAGTGGACTGTTTTCCACTCATGGGTTGTGCCCAGGCCCAGGGCTTGGTGACATTACAGCATCAACTGCTCATCCCTAAGGCAGGATGGCATCTAGCGGTGGCTATTGTATCAGCTCGGGTCCTGAGGATGGGGAGGCCCAAAATAAATCCTTTCTCTGAAGCACAGCAGCTGCACCTAGAGCAGTGAGCTCCCCTAACCAGTTGGAAAGTCTGTGAGCACGGTTCTTCTGCAGTTAGAAGGAGGCTCTTTTGCAGAGGGCTGCTGGTGATTTCCTGTTTTCCCTTTTATACCAGTGCCAATGGAATCCCCCACCCGCTCAGTCAGGAAGTCAGGGCTGAGATGGCAGTTTGTTTTATTCTTATGTCTAGGTTTTCTTTCTGAATCTCTGTGCTTTTTTTTTGTTAGGGCTTCCCGTCACTTCCTTGCTGGTTTCCAGAGCTCTACTTCAATTGCTCTTGTCGAAGTGCAGTTTCTCCTTTGTTGCCCTGGTTCTTCTCTGAGGCAGAGTGACACCCAGGGCATCTCCATTCAGCCATCTTGGATCCTGTCAGCATCATTGGTTTTCTTGTAAAAGCTAAGGAACTGCAAGGATGTAGTTTGAAAAGAAGACCACTCACTCTAGAAAAGGTCTTAATCAATGAAAAATTTGGAGCCTGAAGCACTCCCCAAATAGATGGAGCCTAAATGACAGTAGAAATAAAAAAAAAAAAGTTCCTTATAGAAGAATGTTTCAGTATGGAATTCTAGGGCAGGTACAATCAGATACCTACCTTGGGGATTAAAAAATCCTCAACAAAGAACTAGAAAATTTAAACTTAAAGATAAAAGCAAAGTAATATACATACATATTTTTTTAAAAAATAAAATGGTTATAAATCCCAAAAATAAAATGGTTATAGATCCCAAAATGTTTTGCACCAACCCTTGCCATTCCTGGTTAATTTATAGAGGCCACCACTTAAAATACTTTATGTTTCACCTGAATTCACCAATTTTTAATATTTTGCTACATTTGCACTATAATTCTCTCATCCTATATTTATAGGGAGAGAGACATACATGATTGTTTGAAGCTTTCTTTGCATACATCATGGCCCTTTACCCTCTAGGAAAACTTGAGACCAGTTAAATTTTATAGTATTTATTTGAGAAGAAAAGAGTTAAAACTGGGCAGCATTCCAGACCAAAGATTGTTCCAAATGTTCTACCCTACCACATGTACAAATTACTGTATGTTTATAGCCAGAAACAGTGGTGTAGTGAAACAACCTGATTGTTAAGGGTTGACATTTGCCCTATCTGGTTATGTTTTGGCAGCTTTCAGCCTGGCTGGCTGGAAGTTTGGGTGCTATGATGGCTGAAACTGTTTCTTGGTTAAATAATATGCTTTATGGTTCATCAGGGTAGGGTACAGTTTACTATGCATAGAAGCCACTTTGAGCCAAACATCATTAGAATATGGAGGCTGGTAAAGGTCAAAGTTGTTTTGGTTCAACATCCTTAAACATTTTGGTATGTATATCCTAAGCACAAGCTGAATATCTTTAATATAACTGCACTACAACAATTGAAATAAGGAAACTAAACATTGGTTCAGTATTTTAAACCATAGCTCACATTGTGATTTTGTTAGTTGTCCAACAATAGCTTGTAGAGCAACTTTTCTCCTTTAGTGTGAGATCAGGATCAAGTGTTGCATTTATTTGCTGCTCCCTGTTCTGGAATAACTTTTCAGCCTTTTTCAATATTTTACAAGAATGCCTTTTAAAATTTAAAAATATTTGATTGGGATAAAATCACTACATAATAATCTATATGTAAATCTGTCATACTATTTTGTGAGTTTTATATATGTACTCAACTGAAATGATGTAATCAAGATAAGAAACATACCCATATCCACTATCTCTCTTCATCATTCCTCTCTCCAACCCACCCAGTATTTATCAGTTTATATTTTGAGAATTTTATGTATGTGGAATGATAAGGTAATTACTGGTTTTGAGGGTTCAAAGTGATTATTAATTGTGATTAATGATGTTAACATATATGAATATTTCCTGCTAACAGGGATGTATGCCTTTGTATGGAATGCCGCAGGGCACTGATGATTATCCCAGAACGGATTCTGTCTTAGTTTTTACTCATCCCTGAGACAAAATACCTGATGCCCAAAGTTGGGAAAGGAAAGGTTTATATCTTACAGTTCTGGGAGGTTTCAGTCCATACTCAGTTGGCCCCGAGGCAGCATGGCATGGTGGGGCAGCCCTTCTGGTGGCTGCAAACAGCAATGCGTGAGCCGGCAAGAGAAAGAGACATACCTTCTTCCTACCTTGACATCATATTCTGGCTCCAACCCTAGGCAGGTGTAGCACTCACACCACCAATCCGAGCACTAGACAACAAACCAATCACAAATGCTAGATTTGGTTGAGCCCACAATTGTATGAGGCTTGGGGGCCACTGACAGAAACCATGACAGCTTCTCAGTGTCGAGTCCTCCGATCCACCATGGTCTGGACAGTGGTGCAGCTTGTCAGCTGCCTGCTTCCATGAGTCTCAGCCGTAGGCTCTAGCAATTGTCCTACTCCTGCTGTGGCCTCTGCTCCCAGTGTCTGCCCAGGGTGCCGCTCTCTGCCCTGGTGCTCTGGCCCTGGCCAGATGCCCTTTCACTTGGTTCCTGCAGTGTTCACAGCTTGAGAGGTGATAACTGATCCCAGTGGCTTCACCCTGGTGAAGATTTTGTAAGTGGCTTGAAATAGCATCTGCTCCCATTGCAGCCAGAAGGCCTGGGGCATGAGCAGCAGCCGAGTTATTGTGAGCACCAGTGAATTGAGTGTCCCCGAGGAGCTGGCTCAGCAAAGGTGTATTCCAGCATTTGTTCCCTTATCTCCTCATACCTGGCAATTTGGATGAATAGCCCAGACCAGCTTGTGAGTGCCTGTACTGAAATTTTTAATATTTGTTTGGGTTTGATGTTTCCTCTTCATTAGATTCAGGTGGTGTGTACCCAGCTTCATGGTACCTTCATACTATAAATAACCCTACATCCTTTTCAGAGCATCGTATCTGAAAATGTACTGTATTCTTGTATGCCTCACTATATGGTAAAACTTGCCTCTGAACAAATGGGTTTCCTAGCTCTATCTGTTTAAAAGCCCTAAAGGAGCTGGGGATGTAGCTCAGTGGCATAAGTGCCTGCCTTGCAAGCCTGAGGTCGTGAGTTCAATCTCTGGTACCAAAAAACAAAACAAAACAAACAAAAAATCCTAAAGGCAATTATACCTCAGTAGAATTAAATGCATGCAATGTCCTGATTTTAGTCTTTAAATTTCATTTCCTACTTAGAAAAATGACTCCTTTCAGGGTAGGAGTGGCAAAAGTACGAGGTAGGGCTACGATATCTTTTCTCCCCCAATATTATTTTTGTTAATACCTGTTTACAGTACACAATGGCCATATCTCTCATGGAAAATCAGTGCATGTACAGAGCATTTTAATTCTTTTATCCTCCTCTGCTCCTGCACCCTTTCTCCATCACTTGCAAAAGATTTATCTTTTTATTTGCTACTCTCTTTTATTTTGCTCCTTATATTTTGGGTTTCTCATATAAAGGAAGCCATGTGATATTAAAGTTTGTATGTCTAATTTACTTTGCTTCAAATTATGGTCACAAGGTGAGTCTATTTTCCTACAAATGATTCAGGATTTATCCTTCTTTATGGCAGAGTAGTACCTCATTGTGCATAAATATCATATTTGCTTTATCCATTCATCTGCTGATGAACATATAGGCCAATTCCAAGAATTAGCTGTTATAGTGTTATGAATTGTGCTGCTAAAAACATGAGTATGTATGTAGCGCTGTGAGACAATCTCTCAAACCCATTCAGGAAGAGAGCTAGAATGGGAATAACTGGGTTGAATGGAATTTCTAGTTGTAGCTTTTTGAGGACTCTCCATATTGACTTCTATAATGGTTGTACATTTTACAGCCAACAGTTTACATTCTTGCCTACAATGCATAAAGGTTCATTTTCCCCTGCAGCCTTGCCAGCATTTGTTGTTATTTTATTCTTGATGACAGCCATCCTTTCTGGAGTACAATGGAAGCTCAGCCTTTTAATTTGTAATCTCTAATAGCCAGAGGTGTTGAATGTTTTCTTAGGTACTTATTGGCCATTTGTACTACTACTTCTGAAAAGCGTCTATTCCCAGGTCCATTTTGAATTGGGTCTTTTACTTATTGGGGAGAGTCTAATTTTTTATAGTTTTTAAAATATAGCCCAGATATTAGTTACCTGTCCAAGAATAACAAGCAGTTTTTTTCCATTCTGTAGGTTGGTTGTTTTCTTCACTGTGCAGAAGCATTTTAATCTGATACGATCCCATTTGTTGGTTCTCTTGTGCATTTGGGGTTCTGTTCAGAATGTGCATACTTTCACCTATGTCTTCAAGAATTTTAGCAACTGGGCATGGTGGCTCATACTGTAATGCCAGCACTCAGGAGGCTGAGGCAAGAGTATTGTTGCAAATTTGAGACCAACCTGGGCTACAAAGTGAGCTCAAGGCTAGCACAAACTGCGTAGTGAGTCCCTGTCTTTTTTTTGTGTGTGTGTGGGCTGGGGATCAAACTCACGACCTTACACATACCAAGCAGGTGTTTACATCACTGAGCTAAATCCCTGGCCCCAAGTCCTTGTCTAAAAAAAAAAAAAAAAAGAATTTTACCAATTTTATATTCCAAGAGATTGTGTTTTGACAATTATGTCTTGTATTCATTTTGATTTCAAGTTAGTACATGATGAGATATATGGGTGTAGATTAATTTCTTCTGCATATAGATAGCTAATTTTTTTCCATTTATTAAGTAGGTTGCCTTTTCTCCAGGGTGTTTTTGGTTCCTTTGTCAAAGATCAAATAGTTGGATGTGCCTGGCACTGTTTTTGCATCCTCTATTCTGTTCCATTGAGCTATGTATCTGTTTTTTTGCCAGTACCATGCTGTTTTTATTGCTGTAGCTTTGTAATATAACATGAGGTCCACGATTGTGATGACTCTTGCTTTGCTCTTATTACCAGAATTGCTTTTGCTATTCTAAGTTTCTTCTGGTTCCATATAAATTGTAGAATTGTTTTCCTTAGTTCTCTGAGGAATGCTTTTGGTATTTTGACTGGGATTGTGTTGAATCTTTTGGTATTTTGACTGGGATTGTGTTGAATCTATAGACTAGTTTAGGAAATATGGTCATTTGACTATCTTGGTTCTGCTTATCTAGGAATGGGATGTCTTTCCATTTTTTGATATCCTCTTCAATTTCCTTTTTCCGAGTACTGTGGATTGCATTATAGAAACATTTCACTTCCTTGATTAGGTTAATTCTTCAGTATTTAGTTTTTCTTGATATTATTGTGAATGGTATTTTCCTAGTTTCTTTCTCTGTGAGTTCATTGTTGGTATACAGAAATGCTTTTGATTTTATATCCTGCTGTGGTACTTAATTTGGTTAATTCCAAGAGTCTCTTGGTTGAATTTTTTTGAGTCCTCTATGTAGGACTCATGTCATTGCAAGTAAAAATTTGATTCCTTCCTTTCCTATACATTTCTCTTTCATTTCTCTCTCTTGTTTATTGCTCTGGATAATGTCTTGAGTACTGTATTAAATAGAAATGGTGACAGTGGACATTCTTTTCTTATTCCTGATTTTAGAGGAAAGCTTTCAGCTTTTCAACTCGATATAATGTTGGCAGTAGGTTTGTCATAAATGACCTTTATCATATAGAGAGAGCTTTTCTCTGGGCTGATGCTGCTGACCCAGTCTGTCTGTTCTCCCTGAGCTGTCTCTTCTTGGAGTTTCTCTTGGGGCATTTGTCTGGTCCACAATAAGGTCAGTCAGTTAATTGGCCACTCTCCTGCCCTGTGCAGGCTTGGAGTTGGTGAATGGCCACAGCGATGGCATGAAGTCCATGGGTGTAGAGCTGGGTAAGGGTGTAAAGCTGCACAGAGGCAGGTTCTGTCCACAGCATGTCCATCTCTTTATGATAGAAAGTAAAGATGTGCTAAAAAATGATGGGATGATGTCATAGAGACATAAGACAGATTCAAAGGGGGTAATGTCTGTCTCAATCTAGGACATCATTTCAAGGACAGTAATCAATTATGAAGACCATACTAATGAGAGAGAGAGAGGGAAATAATTCAGATTTATATAAAAAACATGACAGTGCAAAGCCAAGCCATGGTGTTGAATTCATTTCTTACTCTGTAGTTCTCATTCAGAGGTGAGTCCAAATGGATTGTTCATTCCTATGGAAGACTACCAGGATGACCCTTTTAAAGGAGATCAGTTGTCTCTATTTTGGTTAAACCTGGACCTATTCCCGTGTATTGCTATGTACAGAGCTGGTTAGAACATTTCCTCAATTGGCTTTAAGCAATGCGGATGGGTCTAGCAGAGGTGCTGATGTAGATAGCCTTTAAAGCAATGCGACAGGTCAGTAGTGCCCCTGCCTGTAGCTTCCAAGTAGTATGCATGAGCTAGGCCAACAGATGCCATGCTGTCCTTAGCATGACAGACTGAGGCTCAAGAAGGGATCTGTGATGTCTCAGGGCATGTGGATTACACATCAAGACTGAAGCCTTGACCCTAAAACACTAACTTCCGCCCCAACCTGTGGGTCTTTGATTGGTCTTTCTGCTACTCTTTTGGTCTCTCTCTCTCTGTATCTCTGTCTGTATCTCTCCCTAGTGCAGCTCACAGCCCTCACTCACTTCCCACCGTTCTGTCAGTCACTCATCCCCAAGCCACTCCCCTCTTCAAGAATTAGTAAAACCCAGGTTTGGCCCTGGTCAAGGCCTTTGTTCCGGTTAACCATTATTCTGACTAGACTTAGGAGCCCTGTTGGCTCCCCACAACTACAAATATGCCTTAGTGTCTTTATTCTTGCCATTGTGTTGCACTGGAAGTGATGGATTGGAATTAACTAGAATTCCAATAACTTTTCCATGGAATTACACATGTGGCTCCTCCAGACTGCAAAGAGATCTGGGAAGAGATTTCTATATTTGTATACTCTACCCTTTGTTCCTTTCATATTCAAGTTTTTCCCAAGCCCACAGACATGGATCTGACCCATTAAGTTTTCTTCCTTCCTCAGAGACCTCCTTTCCACGCGCTGTGCTCTGTGTCAGACCTGGGTCCCTTTCTCAGCTCTTGTCCTGTTATTCTGCTTCACTGCTGTCTTGGGGTAGGGCCCTGGGCTTTGAGATCCCTTGCAGTTTTGTTTATGCCTTCATTAGTGGGGGCATTCCATCCTCTAAGCATCTGAGAACATTCTCTTCACCACTGGCTGGTATTTGTCAGTCTCAGTAGGCACATGCTTAGGAGACATTCCTCCACAGTTTCCTAGCATACCTAGAATTCCAGTCTGAGTCTTGTTTCTCCTGTACATAACATGTGAGGGGAAATGAGGGTGGGTATTTTTACTTCGGGAAGTTTTGGCATTGCTCAGTAAGCAGCCCATTGGCTTGAGGCTGTCTCTGGATTTTGAGTTCCTAGGTAACAAACTGCAACTTTACCTGTACATAAGCCAGCAGAAACCTAACTTAGAAGTATATTTTTTGTTCTCAGTCAGTTACGAATAACTAAGCTTCAGCCAATCACAGGTGGCCAAGTGATCAGACCATATCTACAAAGGCAGAGAGGACTGGCGGAATCCATCAAGCCAGCGCCACTTCCGTTTCCTGTCTGGCAGTGCTGCCGCCTAGCAGCTTGCTGAGCACAGTGCTCTGAACCCGGCTGATTGCCTGCCTGATGCAGGAGGTGTTGCTCGCTCAAATAGTTTGTTAAATGTATTTTATCAAAAAAAAATTTTTTTTTAATGAGATCTTTTTGGTTCTGAAATTTTGCCGTTTCATTTTGAGTATGTTAACATTTTAAAAATGATCTTCCAAGCCCTCCTGAGATCTGGCTTCCCATCCCCTCTCTTTTCCTTTAGCCCCTGCCGCTTCCCCCCAGGCCCGTCCCCACCAGCCTAACCTCTTCCTGACCTCGCCAGCCCGCCCTGGCCCCTCTCTCCATCAGACAGCCTGGGCTTCAACGCCATGGTGACCGGCACCCCTGCCCTGCTCACCCTCTGCTGTTGCTCCCCACACTCACAAACCCTTTCCCATCCTTTTGTATTTCTTAATGTGCTTCTTTCTGGCAGACTTTAACATTTGCCTTATTTAGTGTTCATTCCCTCATCTCTGCCAGACTCAAATCTTCATGAGATAAGGAATTTTAATTCATCGTCCCCCACCCCTTTGAGACAGGGTTTCACTATGGCCTTGAACTCACATTGTAGCCCAACCTGACCCCAAACTTGAAGTAATCGTCCTGCCTCAGCCTCCCAAGTGCTGGGATCACAGGCAAGTGCCACCATGTCTGACCGTAATTCATCATTTTAAATGCCTAGAAGAAGCCTGTCACATGTAAGTTTCTGTCAGATGATCTAGGGCAATGGTGGTGAACCTGTGGCATGCATGTTATTTGTTTTTCTTTTAAGACAAAAGTTGTTAATGTATGAGTGATTCTTTTTCCTAAATTAAAGCTGCAGTATTCAGGTTTAACAGCAGTGTTGGCATTTTTCGATCAATAAATGGGTTTTAGATTGTTGTCTGGGTGCTCGTCTCTAAAAGGTTTGCCATCACTGATGTAAGGTGCGTTGAGCTCTTGTCCCTAGCTTATAAAAATGATTTGTATTCAAGAAGTCAAAGGAAAAATGGCAGGAGGACCACAGCTTCCATTAGAGGGAGAGCTGAGTGTGATACATCACTTTTCTTGCAGATGCACTGACTTGAGATTACAGATTTGAAATGTACGAAGAAACTGGTATGCATTTTAGTGGGTTGTTTCAGCCCAGGTATAGGATTTGTGGAAAGCAAAGGAAATAGGTTAAACAATAAACCTGCTGATTGGGACTTTTTGGGATATTAACTTGAAAGACCAAACAGAAAGCTGAAAATGAATCAACTAATTCTATCAGAATTTGTACCAACTACAGTGAAAAGTTTTAAAGAAGGAAAAGGTTGAATGCATCTTTTGCATTTTTCTTGGTCTGCAAAATATCCTATTCCACATACCCTGGAATGAATGAATCCCTCACAGTGATAATCAGCTATACGAGCATATTCTTCCATAAAAATATGCTTCAGCTGATCCATTTCATTCTAGTGAAATTTTGAAAAGTTATCGCCTAAAGGTGATAGTTATTCATTGATAGTATATCTACATTTGTGAGGATTTCTTATAAATTGACTTGTGTATCTATTTTTTTCTTTCATTTATTCTCCAAATACCTATTGAGCACTGAGACTATTGTTTTAAAAATGAACAGGTTGGATGTGGTGGTACATACCTGTAATCCCAGCACTTAGGAGGCTGAGGCAGGATTGCCACAAGTTTGAGGCCAGCCTGGTATACAAAGTAAGTTTAAGGCCAGCCTGAACTACATACCGAGACCTTGTCTCAAAGGAAAAAAAAAGTGAACAAATTAGTATCAAAGTTCAGCTTTCAAAGTTTAAGCATTTAGAATGGAGAAACAAACACACAAACATTCCTGAACTTGCAAGAAGAATTTTAGGATCCCACTCTGATTCTCTTGAAGATTATCCTATTTAGAATTCAAATTAAAATTCTCATCTTTAACACTTTGTAAAATATAAAGCATAATTTACAAATACTTTAAACATCATCAAAATGCAAATTTGACTCTGGAACATTCATTGGATATTCATGTGGTAATTAAAATATGATAAATAATTCTAACTAGATATCTGTACACAAATTAGAAATAACTAAATTCCTGCTTTTGAAGTGCACTGAAACACTGTGTACAGTTTAGATGCTGGATTTACTAAACAGAAGTGAAGTGAGAGGCAGAATGAAGTAGTCATTACAGGAAGCAGAGCTCACTTGTCAAGAATAATCTCATCCCACGGCCAGTTTAAGAGTTTGGAGCTGAACAGGTTTGGGTAGTGTTTTGCTGTTAATTACAGACAAATCTGTTTTTTCCAGCATAGTGTCAGAACATTCATTGGCTTCTAGCTGAGCTGTTAAATTTCAAGATGTTTGTGTATTTTTTTGTTGTTGTTGTTGCTAAATTTCACTTTACAGTAGCTCATTTGATACTAATTTGGCCAAAACAATATTGAATATGCTGTGTATAAATGGCCAGTTGAATGCATTTCTCTCTTAATTTCTAACTCTTGAGCCTGGGTGAGAATTTTTTATGTTAAGGTTTATTCACACAAGGCAAGCTAATTTTTGTTATGACTCAGGAGGACTGAAAACCAGGCTCTAGAGTTGCTTTAAGTGGAGAATTACTGCTTGGATTCCAATTTTATGGCTTGATCCCATAAGAGCTGAGTCGCCTACTTCTGAGGGAACACATTTCATGCAGGGTAGATCTGAATGGGTGTTTACTCACCAAATTCATATAGTGTATATTTTATTCAGAATGAAGAACAAGTGAAAATATTTACTTGAAAACATGTTATAGAGTTTAAGTCCTAGGAGAGTGAAAAAGGGAGAAAGGAATAAGGGATAACTGAACAGGAAGGGCAAGAGGAAAGGGGTCATTTGGGGCAAGTAAGAAAACAAAGCAAGGGCAATGTCAGAAACAGGCCAGGTCTGCAGGCACTGGAACTGATAAACCACTAGGTTGTCTGGGTTTGGTGCTGGAAGGCATGACTGCTACTAGCATAATTTAGTTTTAAAAAAGAAAATAGGCAAGCTGGTGTGACAGTGCACGCCTGCAATCTCAGCACCTGGGAGGTTGAAGCACAAGGATTGCTGCAGGTTGGAGGGCAGCCTGAGCTACACAGCAAGACCCTGTCTTAACAGAAAAACAACAACAACCAAAAACAAACAGCCAGGAGCAGTGATGCAACCCTGTAAACCCAGCACTCAGGAGGCTGAGACAGGAGGACTGAGGTGAGTTCAAGGCTAGGATGGGCTAGATAATGTGTGTATTCAAGGCCAGTCTGAAGTATGAAGCAAGACCCTGTCTCCCTCCCTGCAAAAAAGTTGTTTCATTAGGCAATGTCTTTCACTTCTGACATTTTATCCAGCAAATTAAACATATCTAAGTATTACTAAGTTCTATAGGAGTGTTTAATTTGCAAACTTCATAAACTTCATATGCAGAAAGTCATAATTTTATACTAATAAATGAGCAATCCCCAAAATCTTCAACACACCTCTTTTCTAAAAGATTTAACTATCTAATTTGGAAAATAAAATGGGAAAATTATGGAATGATATTGGGCTGAGTAACAGTTTTGTTGTTGAACATGAAGTTATACGGGGACTTGAGGTACCCATTAAAATTCAGAAATCAAGGTAGAGTATGTTAAAAAGTCAGCAAAGATTGCATAGCAGAAGTTGGATTGAGGACCAAGGATGAATAAGGTACCCAGGTCAGAGAATAATGTGAAAGTGTGCATTAACCAACTTTCCACAAAATATTTTGATGTTAAAAAAACAATTTTTAAAACTCTAAAAGTGGGAAGCAGTGAGCTCCCCCTTCACACCCAGTGGGATGATTACCATCAAACAAAGCGTTGTGAGGATGTAGATGCGTCAGAACCCTAGGGCACCATTGGTAGTAATAGTGCATCCACTATGGAAAACAGTATGACAGTTTCTCCCAAACTAAAAATAGGGTTGAATAGGGTAATTAATAGAATTGAACAGTAATTCTACTTCTAGGCATACAGATCTGATTAGAATGTACAGTGAGTGCTTAAATAAAAATTTACTCCAGTAACAGACATTTGTCATTAATCCCCCTTGGAGCACCCCTCTCACCCCGACGTGTGCATGCCATTGTTACCACTTGGTGAAGCGGTTCTGGAAGTTCTTTTCCGAGAGTGTTGTTGTGAAGTGCTATCAAAAGTACAGCAAATGCTGCTGTGGAGTGCCATCCCACAGAAGGGCAGGCTTGTGAAAACCTTTCAGAGTGTCCTCCTCTGCCTTGTTCGGATCAGGGACAGTGTGACGAGTTGGATTTTCCTTAAAGTTGAAATGGTTGTGAAGGGTGAGTGTTTAGAATCAATCAAGACCTTGAAAAGCCACGACAGCGCAATGAAAGACAATGAAAGGACTTCCGAACTGCTGTGGAAAGTGACGAGAACAATGAGATACATGTGTCCAAAGCAGGGGGGATATTTTGAGGATTCATGGCAGTGCATACTACTATAATCAAATAGAAAAACATTAACTGTATTTTTGATCACACCTAGTACATTCATTTCAAAGACAATAAGCAGGGTCTCAAAGAGGTGTTCATAGCATTATTCCCAATGGCCAAAAGATGAAACGACACAAGTGCCCAAGAATGCATCAACAGATGAATGAATGAAACACGGCCTCACACAGCTAAGTATCTTCAGCCTTAAAAGGGAAGAAATCTTCAGACACACTATACTACGGATGACGCTTGAGGACATTTTGGCAAGTAACAGAAGAAATACCGAATGAATCTGCTTACCAGTGGCATCTAGTGTAGTCAAATTGATAGCAAACAGAATCGTGGTTGCTGCGGCAGGGAGAGATGAGTTGGTGTTGCATGGGTATAAATTTCAGTTTTGCAAGGCAAAAAAATTTCTGGAGATTATCTTTAAGTAATCTCTAAGTCTGGAATATGTGACAGTGAAGTCTGTTCTAAGAGAAAAGCAGTCATTAACTGTTAAGTGATCATAAAGTCCTAGAACGTGTCCATTTTCAGGCACTTCCAAATATTCTGTCCTGCCTAATAGTTCACCAGAAACCTGGGCAAAGAATGTCGACAGGTAACTCAAAGTGGAATAAATAGCAATGAACAGCAAAGTGTAAGATGATGGGAAGATTAAAGGAACTGTGACATATTTATTGACCAGAACGTTGACCAACTTGGAAGATGGTGATACATGGTGTAGGGTGGAGGACACAGATGGTGTATGCTGTCCATTGGCTCAGAAATGCACACGGGACACTTTGATAATATCACGCTGTACTTTTATATATTTAAGGATTAGGGTACCCTTGAACCAGTATATGTAGCATCTTATTAGAAGCAATTTTTTCAGCTCTGGGAAAACGTTCTAATAGAGAAGATAAAATATCTAAATGTCCAGTAATGCTTAAATTTTGATAACTTCATATTGTTAAATATTACTGAGCAGTTAAAAACAGCAGTGTAGGTTGTAGATAAGAGACTTTGTCTTCAAGATCCTGTTAGATGAAAGTTCAAGTTACAAAATAATGTATTTCACAGTGTGAGTTCAAGATTCTTCACCTTTATAGTTGCCTATATAAAGGTATATTTGTGTACATGATGGGTTGAAGAGACATTAAGAGAGACTCTCAAGTTTTACTTGGTAATTTCTGTTTAAATTTTACCACTGGGCCGTATTCATGTTATCTGTGGACTTAGAAAAATTAAAAATGGGATAAATATGGAAAAACAGAAGAGCAGAATTAAAATATTTTTATCCTGGTGAAAACAATAGAACTGAATTTTACCATGTATATCAACTATCACTCCAGTTTAGGGGTGTGCATGCACTTGTGTAAGAGAGAAGGGTTGAGAAAGAGGGGTTCAGTGTGGATAGGCAAGGATATCCGAGAAGCAGCCACTGGCTGCTGCCCAGTGAGTGTGGGGCACCTGCTTCCTGGGTTCTTCCCTTGGAAACAGCAGCAGTCCCCCCGGGAAGATGCTGTCCTCTGCCTTCGGGGAGAAATGAGTCACTCTTCTTGCTAATGAATGACGGTGAGACCTCTGTGTCAGACTAGTTTGACCAGAAAATCGAATCTGGTTTTGAGAACTCAGTCTTATAACGCCAGTGAGGCAACAAGAATATAATTTTCCAGCATTTTGAGGACTTTATCCATTACATGGACTCTTGGGGTGAACGGAAGTTATGAGGGGAAAATAAATTTTACCCACTCTCTTCTACAGTGGTCCTGCTTTGTGTCAAAGAAATCCATTCTTATCCTATAACTTCACTACCTCTAACTCACTAGAGTGATTTACTGGTAAACAAATGAATAAAATTTTATCTCAGATGCTGCATACATTTCAAAATTATGCTAATTATAAAGACGTTTTGCTTTTTTTTTTGAGACAGTGTTTTCACTGTGTAGTCCAGGCTGGCCTTGAACTCATGGCCATCCTGCTGCCCTCAGCCTCCTGAGTGCTCCGATCACAGGTTTGTGCCACCACGCCTGCCTTTGTTTTGCTTTTTATAACTAAGATTTAGTTACCCCAGGGGCTAAGCCAAGGCGATCACCAGTTCCTGGACAGCCCGGGCAACTTTACTGAGAACTGGCCTCAAAAAATGAAAATGGGGGCTGGGGATTTAGCTCAGCAGCATAAGCGCCTGTCTTGCAAGCGTGTGGTCGTGAGTTTGATCCCCGGTACCAATAAAAAAAAAAAAAAAAGGAAAACGGGGTCAGGGTACAGTAGTTTCAGTGACAGAGCCCCTCTGGGTTTCATCTTAACTACTGAAAAACAAGACCCTCCCCCAAAACAAACCCTCCTAAAATTAATTTTAAACAAAACTTCATGACACACTGTGAACAAACAAAAAGCCAGTATGATGAATCCCTATTCATTACTCCAAAATCTGTTACTGAAACAAGATTGGCCCTTTTTGGTTTCACCTGCATCCTCCTCACTGGATTGTTTCGAAGTGAATTTCAGATATTATCATTAAATAATAACTTTAGGGCTGGGGATTTAGCTCAGCAGCATAAGTGCCTGCCTTGCAAGCGCATGGTCGTAAGTTCGATCCCCGGTACCAAAAAAAAACCAAAACCAAAACCAAAAACCCAAAACCCCCCCAAAAACCAAAAAACAACCCCCCAAAACAATTTTAGCTAAAAATAACACCCCCCTCAAGTACTTGATTAATATCAAATTTTTTTTACATTTTGTTTATTCAAATCAGGATCCAAATAAAATCTACGTACTGCACTTGGGTGATAAGACCCCAAAGCCTCCTTCCTTTGTGTGTCACCTGTTACCTTTTTTCTTACCATGTTTTTGTTGATGAAACCATGTCATTTGCTCTATAAAGTTTCCTGCATGCTTGATTTTTTTTGTTGCCTGCATATTTTACAAATGCATTACTTATATGACTGATGAGAGATTTTTTCCACATAGCATGTGGGTTAACTGTGGTGCAGATGAAGGAAGCAGTTTTTCCAAAATCAAGGATTCACATGAGTAGAACCCAGAAACCTACCCCTTAGACCAAGCGTTCTTACATGAAGGCAGGGAAGGACTTCTATTTCATGCTTTAAACCAGGACTAACATCACCAGAAAATTTGGAGTGTAACATTGTTTTCGTTTCTTTGTAATTTCACATATTCAGTGATTCTCAAGAACTTTAGTGAAAAAAACAAAGGTGAACTAAGCTGTGTGCTTAACTCAGTGCTGAAATGGTGTTTTTTAAAAAATGAGGTCTCTTCTTATTTTTCACTGCCACCTACTGGTGCCTGTTGTTTTTAACTGAAACCTTCAAGGCTACCTGCCAAGGGGACTTCCACAGAGAAAATAAACCAAAAGTTTTCAAGTCACTCGAGTTTCTTTCGAATGATTAAGTCTACACTGGTAGGCAGAGCTACCTTAAACTTTAAAACAAAAACTACTAACATCTTAAAAAGTCACTATCCATTGCAGACCTGTAAGCATTGTAAAGGCTGCTAGTTGCACTTATCTCTAATGCTGATACGTAGTTTTTTACTGAGACATAATACTTGCACATCTTCTTGTGGTTACACTATGGTAAGCTGATATAATGGGTAACTAATCAGATAAGGCTAAGTGTTTTGATCTCTTTGATGATTTTTATATAGGAATTTTGTGCTTTTCTAGTCACTCTGAAACATACAGTATGATCAGAACTACAGCAAATGTTTAAAAAACAGTGGGCATATTGCTGTCAATTCCCACCGAAATACTTCCCCTTGCTTTGAGCACTCGTTTTATTCTTGCCACTTTCCAAACAGTTCCGCATGCTTTGTGTCTTCCGTTGTGCTGTCCTGGCTGCCTCGATGTCCTGAATCAACATAGATGCTTCTCTTTCATGGACATTTTGACACTGAGGAAGCACTAGAAGTTGCAAAGTGCCAGTTCTGTGGGGGAGGACACACTGTTGTGTCATTGAGCTTGCCTGTCGCATGACACATGGCCACAGTATTTTTTTTTTATCACTTTGTAGTCAAAACTTTCCATATTGCTTCACAAAGTGGCAAGAATGATGGAATTCCTGTGTTTGAAATAACGTGGAGCAAAGGGTACTGAAGGTGATGTCTTTTATTGCACTAAAATCTTACTGTACATACTCATCACTCCTTGTACTGTAGGATCATTTATTACCCTGCCGTGCTGAAGAAGGACGATTCCTCTCCTGTCTTTGGCACCCTGACTTTCTGCCTCCCTTCCTTCACTGGGCTTCCTAAGTCTCTGGTGATTACTCTCCCGTTGTTCTGGGGGGCTGCCTTGGAAGTGAGAACATATTATTTGTCTGTTTCTGGCTTCACTGCATAAGCTTCAGTTCTGCACACTTACTGCAGACGGTGGGCATTCATTCCTTTTCCCCTGTGGCTGGATAATCCTGCACTGAGTATATTATATACATCTCCTTTGTTCATTCAGCCGCTGATGGACATCTGGTTGATTGTGTATTTTAGGTATTGTGAATGCTGCTGCAATAAATACACAAGTGCAAGTGTTTTTTTGGTACGATTTCATCTCCTTTAGAAACAGACCTAGTAATGGAAATGCTGTAGCATAAATTCCATTTCTAGTTTTTTGAGCAGCCTCCTTACTCTTACTCATAATGTGCTAACTTGCATTTGCACTAACAAGTGGAGGGGTTTTCATCGGCATTTGTTACTTCACCTTTGTGATGACAGCCACCCCAACTGGCGTAGAGTGGTCTCCCTGGTTGTGGTTTGCAGTTCCGAGGGCTAGAGTGGGTGTTTTTCCCACGTACTATTGTCCATTTGTATGTCTTTTGCAAAGTGTCAATACAGATCTTTAGCTCATCTTTAAACTGGATTATTTATCCTTTTGTTGCTTTCTTTGCCTGCATAAGATTCTTAGCTTGGTATCACCCCACTTGACTATTTCTGCTTTTGTTCCCTATATCTTTGGAATCCTGTCTTTTAAAAAAAAGGAAAAGTCACTGCCTTCACTAATGTCTTTTTTTTTGGTACTGGGGATCAAACTCATGACCTTGCGCTTGCCAGGCAGGCGCTTAAGCCACTGAGCTAAATCCCTGGCCCTCACTAATGTCTTTAAAGGTTTCTTAGTTTCAAGGTATTTAGGTCTTTGATTTCTGTGCAGTCAGAAAGGGAACTACTTTCATTCTTTATATGAATATTCAATTGTCAACATTCTTTCTTGAGGAGACAGTTCTTTCTTATGTTCTTGGTGCCTTTCTCAAAAAACTATCTCAGTGTATCTACATGACTTTCTAATGTGTTCCATTGGTCTTTGTGTCAGTTTTTATGCCAGTATTATGCTGTTTTGTTACTATAGCTTTGTAATATGTTTTGAAGTCACACTTTTGAGATTTTTTTTTTTTTTTTTTTTGTACTGGGATTGAACTCATGACCTCACACTTGCCAGTGATCAGCATTTTTATACTTATGCTTTGTGGTTTGGTCTAAATTTTTTCATTCTTACTAAAAACATTCACTAGAATAATTTGGGTGTATTTAAAAACTTTCAATATATGTGTAAAGTAGAACATTAACAGAAAGATATATTCTTCAGGGTTAATTTTATTATATAGATAACATTTAAGAAAATTAAGACTCACTTTAACTTTTATATTATTTAATAGTCATGATGGAATGAATGTGCCCAATTTAAGACATTTATTTGGTTTTGTGGGGAGATTTCAAGGATGAACTAATGTTACACAAAAATTCTCTCAAAATATTTGACTTGAAAATGCTGCTCTTGTTACATATTGTATTAAACTGATGTCTTTGTATAAACTGTCCCGTAGGAAACAATAAAGCATTCTTTTTCAGCCTCACAGCTAATTGCACAGGCTCACAGAACAGTATTTATTATTTGCTGCCTGAACCGTTCCTCAGTGTGGGAAGTAGCTGTCCAGGTGGTCATTTAAAGCTCAAATTCAGTGCCAGAGCTGTGGCCTAGACTCGGGAGGTGAGGCCTAGGCTCACACTGCTTCCACACACTCCTCTAGGGCCTGGCACGCAGGTAACTGCTGTGCTAACTTTGCACACATTTCCCAGGACCTCCTTTCCACTTTGGGGTTTCTGTAGATTCAACCACTTTTTCAGAACTTGTCGGTTTAAACAAATTTAATAAATGACAGGCTTTTTTTTTAAAAATCATCATCAATCTTGTTTCAAAAAATTGGCGTTAAAAGGGGTGACTGTTGCACGTGTATGGAGCAGAATGCAAGACATGGGACTATCAGGATAAAGAAAAAGATGGCGCGAATACACATTCAGCTCCTACATTTTTACACATTACAGCTCTAAAGTAACCTTTGTAAGGAAATAGTGGGGAGCAGGGTAAAGGGCTAAAAACAAAGCTCTTCCAAACCCAATGCACCGTAAACCTAATGTAAGTCTTTGGAAAATGCAGTGTTTTTATTCATTAACCTCTTTTGGTAAGTTGAAATTTTTTAGCATTCTATCCACTGAATTATAACTAAACTAGAGATTTCAGTTTTGTGGCAACACAAAGAAAAATTCTGTGCCATTTCGAATCAAAACAACTCAGAAGCTAAAAGATCCCATTTTAGATTTATATACTTGATTTTCTTATAAAAATAACTTGTTATGCCAACATTTATCTGAAAAAGGCAGCCTCTGACATTAAGTTAGTGACAAACAACCACAGTATCATTGTGAGCTACAGTAAAATAAATCTGTATTTTGCTTTTCTTACTTGAATAATGAATAGACTGGAGAGGAAAACCACAGCTACAGAAATATCAATGTAAATAAATAGAAAACAGTAAATATGTGAATATTAGAAAGATGCCTCAAAAAATGAACAGTCAATGAGAAAATTTCTATGAAAGCAACTTCTGAAAATAAATGCACACACATTTTGAAAACACAGAACTCCACTTGCCATGAGGGGTGACTCAGAGGCCCTTTTACTCACCGTCAATGTGTCTCCCTCAGCTTTTCTCGGTGATAAGGCAGTTGGTAGGATTTTTATACTTACAGTTGCAAAAAAATTTTCTCAATTGCAAAATGTAACCCCTTGAACTTTTAAAGCACAATGGGGGATTTTCTTCACTACATAACAGCATGGAAGTAGGGTATCTATTTTACCATATTTGGGAGCTTTTGATAATCAAGTTACATTTCTTCACTGTACGTGAACAGGTACAGCCAGACATGAAAACATTTCTAGGGGCTGGCAACTGAGGCCTAAGGACTGAATTTGGCTTGTGATCTATTTTTGTGTGGCCCTGAGCTGAGAATGGGTTTTTATATTTTTTAAAAGCATCTTTAAAAAACACAGATGTGACAAAGAAACAAATACAGTGCACAAAACCTAAAATATTGTGATCTGTCCTTTCTGGAAGTTTGCAGACCTTTCATTGTATCAATGCTGTACAGACTTCAGGCAGTGCAGTTTTTCTCAGTTATATAAGACAATGTTCATTAACTTCCACCATGAATGTAGTTAACATTCTTAAAAGGACTCTTCTGATGCTATTTTTCAGAATTTTTTCATTTCAATTTTTCTTTATCTTCAACATTAAAGTTCATCCTGTATTGTAATATAAAGGTATTCAAACATGTTTAGCTTTATAATGTTTACAGTATGGTACAATATACACTAATCAACATTTTACCTTTTCAGAAACATTTAATACTCTTATTTAGTGGAACATCACATAACACACACCTTGCCTGATGTGAAAAAGAAAGGAAAATCTAGTGTACTTGCCCATAGCAGATACAAAAAACTATAGTTTTACAGTGGTACCTTGGCTCACAAACTTAATTTGTTACACAACTCTGGCCACAAACCAAATCAGATGAAAATTGAGTCAAATTATTCCACACAAATGTTCCC
This sequence comes from Dolichotis patagonum, assembly GCA_004027295.1. Taxonomy (NCBI): domain Eukaryota; kingdom Metazoa; phylum Chordata; class Mammalia; order Rodentia; family Caviidae; genus Dolichotis; species Dolichotis patagonum. Next base: position 60,750 of record PVJX010001138.1, on the reverse strand, counting down.
TAACCATTACAACTAACTAGTGAATTTGATTCAGTTTGGGACCAGAACTGTACAAAGAATGAAGTCTGTAAACTGAGGCACTGTTGTATATACTTCCTAAGTCATAAGTAGTATGATCTTTAACTTGATTTTTAATTAATGATACTCTGGGTTTAGGACTACTGTTTTATTCAAATACACAAATTTTAAAATAAATTGAAAAAATACAGCCAAAACAGTAAAAAATGTTTGCTCAGTAAACATGTTCATAACTGTCTCTTCCTTGTTTTTTATGTTTGAATAAAAGGGGAACCAAGGAGGAACCAAGCTTCCTCCACAATGTCTTAGTTCTGAACGGGGTGACAGGAGAGTTTGGCTTCTAATTTGGTTCCATAAAACCGTATTTGCCTAACCCTCTCCAGAAGCTGTGCTGTTCTACTGGCTTACTGGTGAGAACCCAGGAACTTCACCATGACTGTATTAAACTCCACTTAATACATGAACTTGCTGGTCTCAGTATGTCCTAGAATAACACTGATTTATTTAAAAAAGGAAAAAAATGGGCTTCTGAGGAATAAAAATTAAACTGATTAAAAACTCAAAGAGGTCAATATGAGTCTCAATATACATTCTAATATACGGTGGAAAAAAGGGATATACACTAGCTAAAATGTATTAAGGCTTTAGTATAAAACTTCATGCTTTCTTTATACCTGAACAAAATTTGATGGCTATAAATAACTTTTAACAGCTTACATTTTACATACCATAAAATTCCTGCAGAGGAATGCAGCAGTTTCTAATATGTTGAGAGTTGTGTAACTATCATAAAAATCTAAGTTTAGAACACTTTATACACTTCAAAAAGAAATTCTTTACACATCAGTGGTCACCTCGACTTCCGCTCTTTTCTATTTCACTCCGAGAACCACTAGTGCACTTTCTGTCTTTGTGCAAGCATCTGTCCTGAACGTCTGACACAAACAGGCTCCTGCACTACGCTTTTAAGGCTCCTCAAGCCGTGGCAAGGACAGCTCATTTCTTTTTAGGGCTGAAGAACACTGCCTAGAAGGGCACGGACAGACCACACTTTGTTCAGCAGCTGACGGACACCTGCGTCTAAGTTTTCTGGTGGTGTGAATGGTGCTGCCGCGAACACCTGTGTGGATGTTTTTGTACTGAACCTAGTCACGGTTTCACTTGTACACAGTGCTAAGCATTTCAGTGTTCAGAAGTTAGTGGCTGTATTCTGTCTTTACTTCCCAAAGTAGAAAACACTCTCTTAATTTTCTCAGCTTCACTCTACATGCAATGCATAATGAAAACATTGTTCTGTTAGCCAAAGTCAGGGTTAGATTTTGTTCTCACCTTGTCTCTCTTTTGATTTTGGAGTGTTTCCAATTTTCCATAGATGAAGGCAGCAATTGTTTTTGCATCTCTAGCACTTACATGCTCTTCCCAAATACTTCTCTAAAATTAAAAACACTCTTGTCATGTTTTGATTAAGTATGTAAATAATAACATTGCCATCTAACAACTTGACTCAATATGCTTTACAGTTCTTTTGTTCTAAAACTTTAAGTGTTTGAAATTCAGATTTCTTCAAGGAAATAAAGCTGGAAAAGCACAGGTAAGCCATCCCTGAAATAGGCACTATGAAAATGTAAAATAATTTCTGGAAAAAATGCAGCACCCACTTCAAAAGCCTCAAACACCCCTGAACTGTGTAAGCCAAGAGGCCCACACAGCCTGGAATCTCTAATCAGTGAAGCCCCGCCCCAAACTGCAGGCATACAATTACCATTTGTGTGAATGTATGTCACGGCCTGCCTGGTTTGTCCCTGCACTCACTCCCTCCACTGTGCTCTGGCCTGTTGGGCCTGGATCCGGATCACCGCTGTCCGCGTGGACAGACACCTGGCCCGACTCTTCCGCACACGGAGGAACATCCTCTCTTCCCACACTTCCCCTGGCGCTTGTCAAGTCCGTGTTCCTTACACTTGGACCTCCTTAGCATCCAGGGATCGGAGTAAGACCCCAGGGCCACCTGTCTCTCGGTTGTTTTGAAAACGGAGATGGAGCTACCGAGCCAGAGGAGTGAGGATTCAGGCACTTCTGCCGCTACTGTGCTGTGTGCGCCTCAGGCTGTTCCTAAGACAGAAGCAACAATCTAGGTTTCTGAAATCTGCCACCTAATGGTGACAGCGTCTTGCTATGTAGTTCAGGCTGGCCTCAAACTTGCAGTGTTCCTCCTGTCTCAGCTCCTGAGTGCTGGGATGACAGAGGAATCTGCCATCACGCCCAGGACTCATTTCTTGACCTGATATTGTTCCTCAAAAAGTGTTACACATTAGAAATTTACATTGACTGTTTTACCAGAAAATCTGAGTACGTGGCAAATATCTCTTTAATTTATTATAGCTTTTTTCCTCCAAAGTAGGCATGCCCCTTACTTTGAAACTTAATTCTGTAGAGCAAAGCATTTGGAATAGAATTACTGAAGGCAATTCCTACAGAATGTTCCTAGTGACCTCGACGGCCACCGTAACCTTGTGAGTCGTGTGGTACTTTCTGCTTCCTTCTCTGCTGCTACAGTTCAAGTCTGGCCCAGGCCTGGTAGCAACTGCACCCCAGGCAGAGCACCCTGGCTCCCTCCTGACGGCCACCCCAGTCTGCGCCTTGCTTTGCAGCAACTAGTTTTCTCCCATCATCTCTTCCGTTCTCCCACAGCTTTTACTCCTATTACTTAGTTATCTTTCTCAGTCTGTTTTTTTTTTTTTTTTTTTTTGAGACAGGTGTCACTGGGTAGCCCAGGCTGACCTTGAACTGGCGATCCTCCTGCCTCAGCCTCCACGGTGCTGAGATTACAGGTGTGTGCCACCATGCCAAACTGCCTAGTCTACTTGTAGACAGAAAATGATTTTACTTTTCCCCTCTAAGTGCTACTGAAAAGTGTATTACTTTCTTGCTGTTTCTAGGATTCTAGCAGGGGAGAGCAACATTTTATTTTTCGCCACATTGTGCAACTTCCCCAGTCCTTTTATTTGTAATTTAAAAATACCCTGCTCAGCTGCCCTTTGCTTACTCACTGTTTTCCTTTTTGAAGAACCAGGGATTGAACCTCAGGCCTCACACACGACAAGCAAGTGCCCTACCACTGACCAACACCTAAGTACCTTCACTTACTTCCTTACAAACTCGTGTAAGAAATGTTGTCTTCAATTCTGTCGGAAAAATATAAAACTTCTGTTTGAAATAACAGTTCTGTCAGAAGTCTTATTTTTTTACTTGAGACCATCATGAGCAGCAACCATCATGAGTAACCAGTCGTGCCGGCTGTGGGACACAGCCCGTGTATCAGTGATCACAGGAGCGGCTGTGCTCTCCACTTTAGGACCCCTCCCTGGGTGGAGAGCTGTACTATTTGCTGGAGAAAAAGTGTTTTGTCAGGATTGCCCAAAAATAACAGTAACTGAACTAAGGAACCCTAACTTTTATTTTGTAATCTAAATCTGTAGCAAGGTAAGTGCTCAGTGACCAAGGCTGAACATATTATCAAAGTATTTATTTTTTCTCTTTATGGAAATTATTCTATAAAAAGTAAAAAATATAGAACTTCATAGAAAATAATTTCCTTATTATTAGTTTATTACTATTGTCACTTATTAATAGTTTGTCAGGTTTTTTTATATTGATGCGTAAAAAAAATTTAAGGCAACCGAAGAGCCCATCAGAAACAGAAAACCTTTCTAAGAACCCCTGGTGCGGGTGCAAATAAAAGGCTTGTTTCAGTACTATGCAGCAACACGAGAAATAACAAAGGGAGAAGGAACCAGAAAGAGCATCAGCTTCCAGACGCCGCTCCCTGTGCGCGCAGCGGCACTCACCTTGGCTCTGTCATAGGTATAGAGCTTAACGGTCGGATAGGCTCTGATGCCTGCTTTCTGGCACGTCTGGGCATGGGCCTGGCAGTCCACCTTGCCAGCTTTCACCCTGCCTTTCACCATCTGGGAAACAAAAATATGGTTTGCCATTTTTTGACAAACTATTTTGATAACTACAAAGCAGTATGATAAAATTATTTCAAATCTTTATACATTTAAAGACTTACTTTAAAAACTCAAGATGTGAACCTTCCAATTCAATCAGTCTTGTTTCCAAACTTCTTCCCAGGCCTTTAAACTTTTCACTGTCACCTCTCCACCAGAAAAATAAACTCCCTTCTTCGTCACCAAAAACACTGGGAAATGATTACCTCAACTTCTCCTGCTAACCACACCTGGCTGATTGCACTACAGACACGTGCTCCCTCCCTGAACGCTTTCCCTGCCCAAGGCTCCTGGGCAGAGGGGGCATTCTCCACCCGTGTTCTGAGTCCTCCGGGCAGACCTCACTCTGTTCAGTGTACACAGATGATCACGCGAGGCTTTCTCCCAGCACTGTACTGACTCCTTCAGCTACCAGCATGTGTGAGCATCCATCTGCCTGCCTCTTTTATAGTGGCTTATTTAACCACTTCTTCATCATGCACTTATCTGGCATGTTAGTCTGGATTCTCTTCTTATGGCTGCCTTCAATGACATGGCTGTAAATTCACAGTAACTTCTACTTGACCAAGATGAATGGACATTTTCTTGTTCTTAATGAGCCCTTGACACTTGGACCATTCTTTTAGCTTCTGTTTTCTTTCTTGGCGTATGTCAGTACTCTCACTGTTCTTTTCTCCAGCAATGGAAACTTCCTCTGTGGTGGTCAGGGTAGTTTCAAAGCCCTGACTGGCTTTGGGATCCATCCAGGGGATTGGAGGAGGACATTTTTGGGTGGGCCATGGAGAGAGGTGGCCTTGGGGTCTGTCTGGTTCCTTGCTCTTCCTCTCTGGCTCCCCTGTTCTACTTCCTGGCCACCAAGAGCTTAGCACCTGTGCTCTGCCATGATGCCACTGACTTAGACCCCGCTTATCATGGACTGAATTTCCAAACTGGGATCCAAATTAAATTTCTCCTTCTTTCTTTTCAAAATAAAATCTTGAACCTCTCTTTCTTTTTTTTTTTTTTGGTACCGGCGATTGAACTCACGACCTCGTGCTTGCCAGGCAGGCGCTTAAGCCACTGAGCTAAACCCCTGGCCCTTGAACCTCTATTTCTAATCCCAATTTTGTATTCAACTAAGCACTGGCCTGCTTTATGTGAATGTTTCAAGCATAATCAAACATAATTCTAAAGTTAATCCTTTCTCTTAACTCCTCTTTTCCTGCTCCATATGCACTCATTTCAAGTCCAGAAAATGGTTATCCTAGCTGCCTCCCTCATCTATCACAATCAAACATGAAATCATTTCTTCTCTTTCTTTTGCATCTGTTTCCTCCCTCTTCTATCACAAATAGGAAATCCTATTTATTCTTGTATCACTGCTGTCCTAATCTTGGTGTAAATTATCTCTTACTTCAGAACAATCAGAATACCACTATCTCTAGTTTGACTGGCAAGCCTGCTGCAATATACATACAGGAAGACTGACTTGTGTTAGGGCAACAGTAAAACTGGGAGTAAGTGTATACATGGACAGGCACACTCTTACAGATGGTCAGAAAAATCTAGAATGTGATTTTTAGTTAAGTTTCTATGTCATTTACAAAATGTTTACATATCATTTTACTTGGATATTCAATTATTCTTGGTACTGTAATTGCTTTTGGTGCTCTAAATAGCTTTCTCTGCCCTTGTTCAGGCCAGCAATGTGATCTTTCTAAAACATAAAACGGGTCCTGCCACACTCATATTCTCAAGCTTATAAAGAATATATTTGCAACAGTATCTCTTTTGTGAGCTTCACTGTCTGCTGTGCCCCCACCCCAATAATGCCAGTGATAATGGACTAACAGTGGAGGCCCTGGGAATGCCCTGCTCTCATTTCTCTGTATGTTAGTGAACTTTCTTCTCTGTTGAGAGGGCTCTTTGGCTAGCCCTTTCAAAAGCCAAACTCCTGGTCATGTTTTATTCTTGTCTCAAATACTAACTTTGAGATAAAAAGACCCCTTATCTCTCCCTACTGTGACTCTTGATCATTCTTTGGTTCAAATTCTGGCTCTGTTCTAATTTCATTATTGCAGTTGTCCTACTGCATCACTGACTTGCCTTATACCTTTCCTCTGGTTAAAACATTCCATGTTTTGAAGCAGACTGTAGTCTTTGCATCTTTGTGGCCCTATTACCTAGCAGAAGGCCTTTGCTCGATGGTTAGGATTTGCTCAATGAATGATCCTTTGTATGTTTAATAATTTCCAGTTATACTTAAAATGCAGTTGCATCACAAAGTTTGTAATTAGGTTAGCGTTTAGTACAGGAGGAATGAAGGCATAAAATACTGTAAGAATTATCTGACAGGAAGGAAGCTCAAGGAAGTTTAAGTAGGAATGAATAACCTCTTATCTGAAGGACCACTCAATAACTAAATAACTTACTACTTGCAGGAGCTTTTTAAAAAATCCCCCTGCTAAAACATATTCCTGTGGTTTTGGAAGCTAAGCTATTCATTGGTGGAACTGGTGCTAACTTTTTTTCTCTAATCTGCGTTGTGTGTGTCAATGATAAGAGCTCTGTGAGTTAGGTAAACAAGTAAGCTGTCAGTCAGGACCACGTCATCAATAAGCCTCTTGTGACCACAGAAATACCAAACACTTAGCCTCACACTGTTTTATCCAATTGTTAAAACAAGCATATGACGACAGCTTATATTTCAGCAGACAGACAAGACTTACCCTGGCTAAGAGCTCAAACTCTGGAGCAAAATTTTGGCAAGGTCCACACCAAGGTGCATAGAAATCTACCACCCAGTGATTTTTCCCTTGTAAAACTCTTTCACTAAAAGTCTGAGCTGTCAAATCTGTGGACACTTGAGGTAAAAATCTGTAGCAATAGATAAAAATCATTTTTCATTATACAAAACCACAGCAAACATCTAAAATGCAGTATCACTAAGAGTGTCTAAGTTAAAAATGATTACAGGTGTGTCAATGTAGCAACACTCAACCTCTGTGTCGGTAAATATAATCCTTTAATAGGCAGTTTAAGGGCTAGACTCTTTAAACCACAGAAAATTTACAAAAGAAAGTAAATAGTTTTTCATCTGTTTTATACAATGATAATATGTATTTATTTTAATTACTTACCCTAGACCCCAGATTCTCAGGGAATAAGCATCCCTATTCCAACCATTGTAACTACTGAAAGAAAAAAAACACACACACATTAAGTTGTAAACAGTATTTTCTATTATTGGGTATATTCTGACAACAATCTATGGCAGCATTAAAAACTTAGTTGACCTCACCTAGTATATCCCTTAGATACATTTAATTCAAACGCTGGTCATGTGGCTTTTGAACACACTTTTCTCTATGCTTGCATCTCGTCTTTCTGGGGATCGGCACACACACGTGTATGTGTGCACTGAACCCAGGGCTCACACATGTGAAGAAGGTACTATACCTTCCGTCCAAGTCTTTGTGCATCTCTTCTGCTCCAGATAAGTCAGAACGTCTAGCTGCCTGCTGGACATATCCTGCAGACTGAGGTGAAACTAAAAAGCCATAATCTCCAAGACTTAAGTTTCTGAACTTGTATCCAAGTTATTACTGTCAAATTCCCATCCATACTGTAGACTGTGAAGTCAAAAATTACCTCAAATATGCAGCTTCTCGTGCTGCTGCTGCTTTTTGAAAACTATGAGTCATGCTCTACTAACATTCATCACACTCTTGCTCAGACTTGAGATTTCTACTTGGAAAACAAAGTGGTGGGGTGGAAACAGCACAGGCTCCGGGGCAGGTTCGGGTTCAAGGCCACACTTTAACCCTAGCAGGTGGGTCACTTAGGAATGAGGCCCAAATGCTGAGGGCCCCTTCTCTGTGACAGTGGGAAGGCAGAAATCCCTTCCTCAGAGAATACATGAAGACTGGTAGAAAGAATGTGAGTAAGATCTACTACAGCACAGTGCGCGGAACGGGATAAATACTTAACGCTGCTCCTTCTCCCGCGTTCCTGACGAGCCTGACTTCCTGAGCAGTCTCACTGTTCAGTTCCCTTCATCTTCTGAACGCTGTCTTAAATATGCTGTGCTCCCAGTATCTGGGTAGCTTTTAGTTAGAATAACTGTATTTCGCTGTAATAAATGGCTTGGCTTCAAATTTGACAGAATACTTACTGATACTGATAGCCTTTATTTGATTTTTGTGGAAAAAATCTTATCTCAGGGTATCTCTGAACATTTTCTTGGGCACAAAAAGACTGATATTGTTGGCAGTCTACACTGCCCACATTGATCAGTCCAGATAATGTCTGGAAAAGAGGAAAACAGTAGTTTTATCACTGATTAAAATAACCACCAGAGCTTTTGATGTTTATAACAAAAAGATGGTCACTGTGAAATTGTCATTACTTACTAGTGACTACACCCAAATAACAGATAAGGAAATAACCCACAACAGGGTGTTTTTTTTTTTTTTTGGTCTTTTTAAGATAAGAGTTTTGTTGTGCAGTTCAGGCTGGCCTTGAGCTCACTTTGTAGCCCAGGCTGGTCTTGAACTTGCAATGATCCTCCTGCCTCAGCCTCCTGAGTGATGGAATTATAGGCATGCACCACCATGCCTGGTTTGACCATTTTAAAAATACTAATGAAGCTGAAATCTAACTCTGTAATTAGTAACAATCACTGCAGAGTAATATATTTCATTTATTATGCAGGGAATGTAAGTATTTTTATTTCCAAAACTCTGTTAAAAACCAAAAACTAATGAAGCTCTCTGCAATATTTTAAATAATTACTTTTTCTATTAAAGGCAAAGATTGCATGTAATCTTTTAACTCACAAATTATAAAATTTTACTGAAAAGCTTGTAAAATTTATAATCTTAACTGTTAAGACACTAAAAAATCACTTTCTTAGTTTCCTTTTATTTTAGATACGAACATTAAGTGCATTTTCCATTTTGGCATTTAAATAATTTCCATCTTTCATAATTTCTAACACTGAGTTTTTTTTTTTTTTGGTACCAGGGATCAAACTCACGACCTCACGCTTGCCAGGCAGGCACTTATGCCGCTGAGCTAAATCCATGGCGAACACTGAGTTTATTTGCAGGAAATTTCTAAATAGCAACTGTTTTGCTGGTCAACACTATTTGATTTTATTTTTAAAGTCCCACAGCACTGTGATGAAATATCTTTAAATTCTAAAGAGGCAGAAAAAATTTAAATAGAAAATGATGGGTTTTTTGGTTGACACTGATAACAATTTGGTCAAAATTAATTCCACACAAAAAAGGCTGAACTACATAGCTAACGTAACACACAGAAACTGAGGTAGGGTCTTAATTGTATGATCAGGGCTGTTGTTAAGTAATCATCTACCGAGTTTATCTCAGTTTCAAAAACAATTCTGTTAAATCAACATTACTTAGTAAATGGTTAAGATTTAAAATAAATGATGTCACTATACCCGGGCCATGCGTTTCCATTCTGGCATCAGGACCTGACAGGGGTGACACCACGGAGAGTAGAAATCAACCATCCAGACCTCGTCATGCTTTCTTTGTTTAACCAGTTCATTGAACGTGGTGGGTGTGAGTGAGACCACCGAAGGGTTCCTAAGGTCCTAAAGAAAACACACACTCCTGTTAATAGATACTAAAAAAGGAGTTGTTCATATAGTCCTGGAAAAGTTCCTGCTTTAGAGAAATGAAAAGATGCTTAAGGATATTTAAAGGAAATCTACAGTGAATTGTTTCAAAGTGTAAAAATCATAGCTGAGCGTGGTGGTGCACACCTATAATGTCAGCAGTTGGGGGCATTGAGGCAGGAGGACTGTCATGCATTCAAGGCCAGCCTAAAACTACGTAGTGAGACTTAAATAAAGGTATATTTTTCCTTGTTTCCATCACTAACTAAAACCACTGTAGGCTGTTTGAAGAGGCTTTTCTTTGAGGTTATGCACAGATGATATAATAAAGAGTTCCAGGAGATGCTGAATTGGCTACACAGGTCAGAGAGTTCTGTTCTCTCCAAGAAGGTCTGGTTTGGAAATGACCCTTAGTTACTAATGCGATGGAAGGCCTACTGTCCCTTGTTTCCTTTCCTTTTTGCGATTCTGACTGCAGCTACTGTAAACCTCTTTAGAGACCACAGTTCTAAATGCAATTTTAACAAAGTTTCAGCCTATGACACTTAGATAACTAACAAGGAAGGCAGCGTCACTGGGAAAACTATCAAAAACATCAAGCACTGCTTTGGGGGGAGGTGGGGAGGGACACAAGCATGGGACACAGTAAGGTGGTGATGAAATGGACAGAGCACCCTACTCTTTCTACTCCTTCTTAGGTGGCCTGGGGATCGGAGGTGGTGTGCACACGGCCCTTCCGTGCTAACCACAGCAGGTTGGCAGAGGCGGCCCGGCTTGCTGTGTGTGCAGGGCAAGCAGGTGAGAAACAGAATTTCACATATTCAATAAACAGCTGTATCCCTATGTACAAGGCAATACACTAGGTAACAACACAGACTTAAAATTTTAAAATTTTCCTTTTCAGGAAATAAGGTTTCAGCATGAAACAGTGAATACTGTATTTACGAAATAGTCATTTCAAGTGTATATATAAACAAGGGTTTCTAGTCACATATTGTAACTGAAAATACCTCTATGAACTCTAGGATCTGTTCAGCAGAGTGATGCCCTTCATACTCATGAATACTGGACTGGTTGAACACCACTGTTGTAGGGTAAGCTTGAATATTATACTGTTAGGGAGGAGAATACAGATTAATCAGAAATGTTAGATATGATACCTATTTCCATTTTATAAGCAGCTTCCCCAAATAATAACCATCAGATTTGAAAAACCCAGTGCTAAATTTCTAGTGACTAGAAACTTTTGGCCTAGACATATTCAGCAAAGGAAATGTAGTCACAGTTGTACCGATAACCTGATCCTTATTTTGGGTACTTCATTAGCAGTAAATATCAAAGGTGTCCAAGAAGGTGAGCATGAGTAATCACATGCCCGGTCCTCTTTTGATAAACCAAAGGAAGAAGCTATAAAAAATAGATCTATATTTTGTAATTTCTGAAATTACAATAAATACTCAATTTTTCTAGATGAAGATGATCAAGAATATAAAATAGAATGAATAATATGCACAAGACTATATTTCAGGTTGAAGAAATATGAATTATGCCCTAAGAATGTGGTCACGTTTTGTTCTACATTAAAGATAGTCTTTGTGGTACAAAATATTTAATTTCCAACTCAGAATTAATATGGGTATTGGCCCAAGGCATACAGTATATTTCTGAAGTTTTTATTTTTTAGTAAGTTACAAAGAGATTTGCTATGACTGAACTTCATATTCTTAAGAGGATAAGCACAAATTAGCAAACTGCAATCTTTGAAGAGTCATAAAAATAATTTTAGAAAAAAGACATTTATCAGAGTTCTGAAAAAAGTATGCAAATTCAAGTAATTTGTTAGATTAATAAAACAGTAACATTTATTAAGTACTTACAATGTGTCAAATACTAAACATACTATTTCTCATTTATTTCTCACAATTTTGTCCAAGAGTTAAAATTATAAAACCCACCTTCATAGAGGAGAAAACAGCCATTGAGAGGCCAACTGACTTGGTCAAGGTGAACCAATTAGAGAGAGGCAACTAATTAATGAGTAATTAATGAGTAGTAACTCTGATTCTGTTTTTTTTTTTTTTGTACCATGAATCAAACTTATGACCTCACACTTGTCAGGTAGGCGCTGTGCCAGTGAGCTGTATCCCCAGCCTCTGATTCCGTATTTTAAACCCTTATGTGGTGCTTAATGATTTGAGATAAAGGTAGAAAAACTAAAGCAACTCAAATAAGATAATCATTATTTATCATTGCATCTTTGGTTGGCATTTATTTTTCAAAGTCAACTACAGAACATTAGAAATCAAAAGCTGTTTTATTTTTTTGAAAATTTATTTTAGTATTTCATGGTGTTGAAAATAAGAGAATATAATCTGACAAGTGCCTACATATCTGTCCCCTCTATTCAACAGCAATGAACTGTGGACAGACTGTGACACTCTCTTCGCTAGTCCTGCTTTGGTCCCCACTTGTCTCTCCTGCTCACATAGCTGAGATCTGGAGATGGCACGCCCACGGTGCCCGCTAGCTTGTGCTCTGTCACTGCAGTTCTTGTCACGTCAGGATTTTTTTTAATGCCAATAATATTTAGAGGTGGTACACACTTTCATCACAAAGTCTAAAATTGGAACTGAGGACTAGAAAGTACCTATGAAAATATTTTCATGTAAAAAAAGGTTGTGAAATGCTTGTTCATGCTTTTAATTTTTCTGTTACCTTTATACTTAGAAGACAACTATAAGGAAAATCAAAGAAAATTATAGACAGCCCAAAAGGTAATGCTAAGATAAAGAAATAAATTACCTATCTGATTGTTCCATTTATTTAAGATATTATCTAGACAGCTAGTCAGTATCTGCCTTAATATTAAGATGCTTAAAAGTCTCCATTTTATAAAAAGTTTTAGTTCCAGTATATTTTTCATACTTTGCCTTACCATATTACAGAGCCCCTCATGGATGGTGCAGTCCAGTGTACCGAATTTCAGCTGACCATAAAGGAGTGTTGATGCTTTCCGTAACTCTGGCAGTAAAGCCTGGCATGGTGGACACCACTAAAAAAGAAAAGAGCATTCATAATCACTGAGAAAACTGAAAAAATATTTGCGTCACTTCTGTAATAAGCAATACACCGAGAAAGACAACTGCACCCCCTGGCCTTCCTTCTGGTACATACTTTTCTTCCAGAGAGTACACACACCAGTGCTCACTTAGGGGTTAACCAACAGTGGCTCAAACAGAATGAAACAGTTTTGGCACTAATGGCTCAACATCATTAACAAACCTCTTTTTGCCATGGAAAGAGGAAATAGGGTATAGTATTGAAATCTGACAGATAAAAATGACTTACAGGAGCAAAAAAATCAACAAGCCACGGTTCTTTGTCACTGGATGGAAAATTTTGAGGTCCAAGTGTGGTAACATGAGAATTAACACTTTCTTTGGCAAATGCAAGTATATCATATAAAATCTTCTTTCCTTTGAAATTAAGAGAAAAGTTAAAATCCACATTCTATATTTACATAGCAACATTTCAAAGTTCAAAATATTAAAGCAAGATGGCCTTATAAATGAACTGATTTTGGTGTAACTGATTTTTTTTTGTGTTCTGTATATACATGGTTTTGCTCTACCAGAGTCCCCTTCCCTTGAACGCTCTTGGTGTATCTGCCCCATCAACACATCAAGGTCCCTGTAGAATGCTCCATCAGAGGCAGAAAAATCTCTTCGCTATAATGACTTTGAACTCTTCATGCTATTACTATGGCCTAGCTGTTATATCGGTTCCAACTTACTATAAATTCAAAACCTGCATTACCAACTGAGCAGTGGAAAACTGTACTTGAGTAGCACAGGAGCTCTGCAAACACAAGATATCCAAACTAAAGCTAAATTTTTGCCCAAACTTGTACCTTTTCTCACCTTCTTTTGCTCGGCAACAGCATAACCCATCAACTGGGTGACTACACAGGACTCGCCTGAGTGACCCTGCCTTGTATCATAACTCCATTCAGTGCATGTCTTACCAGGTCTCCCACCCTGCTGCCGCTGCTTGAATTCACCCTGCCTACTGCAACAACCACCCCGGTGTATCTGTCATCAGCTCTCCCTAATGAATCCGTTTTCTACACCTAGGCTAGCAGAGTCCACCTAAAAGTACCAATCTGATCATACTGTCTTCTCGCTTAAATGTCTCTAATAATTTAACACTGCTTAAAGGATCTCCTTGGCTTGGCAAATACCCTTCTAAACAGAGCACAATTTATTTTCCCAAGTGTCCTTTGACTTATTTATTCAGCAGTGAAAATTAAGTATCTAATACGTGTCAGACCTGTTTTAAATTAAGGCAGGTAAAAATGAAAAACTAAAGTTCTCTTTCATTCCTAGCTCACCAGAAGAAAACATTTCACAGCTCTGCAACAGGTAAAAAGCATTGTGTTGTCCTGCTTTTTTTTTTTCTTCAGCTGCTTCGCACGTGTCTCTGCCTCTGACCACGAGGCTCGGGACCAGTCTGCGTGTCCTGTGAGCCCCACCCAGCAGCCGCAGTCCAGCTTTCAGAGGGCCAGAGCCCTCACCTGCTCTGCATTACGAGGACCTGAGTTGAGAGCCATGCAGCTCAGCTGCTGTCGGACTCTTGGGCTCCAGAATCTGTGAGTTCACAAATGTGTGTGGTTTCAGGCTAAGTCTAGGGGTAATTTATTACTCATCAACTGATACCTACTTCTCCCTGGTGCACACAGAGATTTTAAAAATTTGTTCATTTACTTGTTTGTTTTTTCTTCTACTCTATAATGTTCTTTAAAGCAGTGATTAAGTGTACATTTTTTTCCCATTTTCTATACTGTACCTGTTTACATTTGAATACACAAGATACAAAACTAGGAACAGCACATAAAAGAAGGTGCCTGAGGACCCTGTGGGGGTATTTTCCATGGAAGAAACTGCTGAATATTTTGAGGCCTAGGTGGAAAGATTACAATGCAGGAAGAAAACTTGTGTGTGAGGACATAAGAGTAAAAGAACAAGGCATTTTCAAGGATCCAAAAGCAAGGTTCCAGATAAGACTATCTGGAGAGGAGGAGGTGGAAGATGATGCTGCAAAAACTGGTAGCGGGAGACTGTGAAAGTACCTCATTCACTTACCAAGTACTTCCGGAGTTCTGCTACATGCCAGGCACCATGCTAAATGCAGAGGACAGATACAGCTAAACAGTCACTACTGCTATGCTAAGGCCTGGACGTTATTCTCAAAGAATCAAATCAAATGAAAAGTGTTCTGGCTTCGCACTCTGAAGACAGGACAAGGACTCAACTCTAAAAAGAGAAGACTAGGAGATGAGCAGCCCTAAAGGAAAATGTTATCACAGCAGATCTAAAAGGCCACACGCTCAGAACAAGGCAGCACACACAGAAGAGGGGAGTCTGAGAAATATGTGGGGAAAAAGTGTATCTCCACTATTAAAGCTTAATCATTACTGGTACTTTTGGGACTGACATAATTAGCAAGCATTAGCCTTTTAGAGTCAGATAAATTTGTGTTTAAAAAATCTATCCTGTCAATTTTCTAGTTACTAATAAATGAAAGTAAAAATTATTAACACTAAACACGTGCATACAAAACAAGATTAAAAAACAATTAGAAAATTTATATTTGGAGATGAAGATGAACTCATCATTTTCCCCATTTTTACCGTGATGGAATTCATATTCTTTGGTTCCTTGTCCTTTAAATACTGCCAGACAGGGCTGGAAAACATAGAGATCCCCACAGACGCCTGGTGCAGAGGAGCAATCAAACCTTCCAACCTGAAAAGTTATAAAGACAAGGCTGAATTTCACGAAAACAAAATCCTACCCACTCCATTTGTAGTTTATTCCTAAAGATAATTCTAAAACGACACTGTTCCCAGCAGAGGTTAATCAGTTAACAAAAGGAAAAATAGTTCATTTACATTTAGTACTGAAAATTCAATTCAGTTAAAGAATGCTTTCTAAAGAGCTCAGAAACCAGACAGGAAATGTGAAGTTCTTTAAGAAGCCTTTGCTCCAAAAAGGTATGGGGTGTTTAATCTTGGGCCAGAGAACAGAATAAACAATTAGAAAAGGTTCATTTTCTATACAGCATAAAAGAAAACAGGATAAATAAAACAAGAAAATTGGTAAACCACGAAAAAATTAGAGCACATAAGGAAGATCTATTAAGAAACAAGACAGCTTGTAATCCCAGCACTTGGGAGGCTGAGGCAGGAAGACCACTGTGAGTATGAGGCCACCCTGAATTACATAGTGAGACCCTGTCTCCAAAAAACCACCAACCAACCAACCAACCAACCAGTAAGACAAACACCGCACAGGAAAAAAGAAAATGTGTCAGGGATATAGAGAGAAAATAAAGAAGAATTATGATCTACCAATAATTGTCTTTTTTTCCCTTCCATCATACTAGAAAGCAACTAAAAGTACAAATTGTTAATATATTACTTTTGGCTATCAGAATAGTGAAGAATAAAGATATTATCATGATTTACATAAATGTGGAGAAACACCCACTCACATGCTGTCAGTGGGATTACAAATTCATAAAAACCTCCTGGAAGGCTCTAGTAATAAGGATAAAAAAGGAAAATAACCCTGAGTTAAAATTTTTTCACATTAAAATACAATAAAATTGGATAACAAACATCTCATGTCAACCCCCCCCCCCAGCAAGTGGGAGCCAGTAAACTGGGCATCTTGTGAAAGATTGGCTATGTTGTTCTGTATGAACTCTCCATATACAAAAATATGGACAACCATTTGGAAGAAAACAAGAGACAATATGATAGATAGTGAAGATCTCTGGTTGTCTAGCTTTGAGATTTATATTTTCTTATGTCTCGTTTTGTTCTGTTTTGTTGTGTTAAATTTTACCCCCTTTAAAAAAAAAAAGCATTGCATTGAGGTTAAAAAAAAAATACCTGGATAAGTCTTGCATCATTTGATGTTTAAAAAATTGAAATAAAAGCAAGAGATCTGTCGAACAATATGATGTTAACACACACTAAAATATTATTTAGCTTTTAGGGAGGGACAAGAATATACATATACACACATATATATGTAACTCACAGGCCAGCGAAAGAGTTTGATGCTGCTGAATGTAAAAGCTTATTACAGAACAATATATAGTGAAGCTATTGTGATTAAAAAGTATACACACAAGCCAGGCACGGTGGCACATGCCTGTAATCCCAGCACTCTGGGAGACTGAGGCAGGGGGAGTGCAAGTTGAAGCCTACCCTGGGAAACTTAGCAAAACCTTGGATTAAATTACTAGTATACACACTCAATTATACATATAAATTTACATGTGTATGTACATGTATTACATCAACCATTACAATATGTATTCATGTGCACATATGTGTCTACCCACTTACACTAGTACTCATAAAATATCTGAAAGGTTACACAGAAAATTCTTTGCATGGTTATCAACTGCACTGAAAGTACAGGTGAATTTTTAGGTAATATTCATTTTTCTGTTTATGATTGTATAGCATAATTTTTAAGTGAGTAAGAATTACTTAGGAAAAGAAGAATTTATAAAAGAGCAGTTTGGCACAAGGTATATGGAGCTTGAAAATTGTTCCTGGCTGTCATCCATGAGAAGAAAAGGCTGATTGGATTACAGTTCAACAGCTCCCAAGTCACTGGACTGGGGGTCACAGGGCACAGTACTGCTCCGAAGTTGAAGAGCTGCACAGAAGGTGAAAAACCACACCTTCCCAGAGTACAAGCCTCGCACCTGGTATGATTATCACCGTGTAGCTGTCTCAAAGCATCAAGGTGCTGATTCTCACTGCCTGAGGGGAAGAAAGGCCAGGCAGGAGCATCCGAGATGGCCGAACAGAGGCGCCCTGAGCCGCTCCATCCCAGCGTGGAGCCAAGGCACCGGGAGTACAATGGACACGGCAAGGGCATGATGGCAACCCTAAGCGGCACAGATGGCAAGACAGAGGAGCGGAGTGCGCTGCAACAGTGGCCCCGCTCTCTGGCTGCACAGGACTCCAAGCCTCTGAGAGGAGAAGCTGAGCAGGAAAAGTGCCAGTGACTTCACAACACCGCAGAATGGCGGGTCTGTCAGACTCGCACAGCACCCAGAGACTTGCACCCCAGGCTGGGCAGGTGCCTGGGTCCATGGAACTGCTTCGCACCGGAGAAGGAACTCAAAACAGGCTCCTCTACTGACTATCAGAGCCCAAGCTGCTAGGCATGGTGCCATCATAAGGCCAGAGGCACAGCTAGGTGTCACCCTGCCCCGGGGACCGGTACACAGTCCCCTCACTGCTCTCAGGAGCTCTGGTGGCAGGAGCACTTACTCTGCAGAGCCAGGGATGTGCCTTCCACAGTCCACGCCCCAGCACTGCAAGTGCCACTGATGCCTGACTTAGCGGGCTCTGTGATGGGGACCCTTGGGGCCACTAACCTCCACAGACACACGCAGTCCACTCGCTGCTGACCCCAAACGCAGCTGAGGGAGCTGCGTGGAGACCACCGTGTCTTCACTGAACACTCACAGCAACGGACCCACCAAAACAGCACCGATGGCTCAGCTATACACAGGTCTGCCCACAACAGCTACTCCCAAAAAGCGAAAGAGACAACTGTTACACCAGGGGCAGACACCAAACCAGGGATGCAAGAGAACATGACACATTTCCAAAGACACACAATAATTCTTCAGAAACAATGTAACATAAACAAAATCCATGAAATGCTTGAGAGCAAATTCAATGCAATGCTAAGAAAACCCAGATACAAGGTAAGAAACACAATTCAATGAAATGAGAACAACAATTTAGGAAATGAACAAGACATTTAATAAAATCATAAAAATCATTAAAAAATCATAAAAAAAATAGAGATCCAGAAGCTAAAAAATTCAATCACTGAGACTGAAAATACAATGAAAAATTCAACCTCAGGCTACTTTAAGCTGAAGAAAAAAAAATGAAGCCAGGTCTTTAGAAATAACTCAGATAGGTTAAAAAAAAAGGAATTAAGCCTGTGATACTTATGAGAAACTACTGAGTGAACAAGTACCGGTACTACAGGGATCCCACAAACAAAACAGGGAAAGTAACAGCCAAACACTCTCAGAGTCTTAAGACACAGCTATCCAGACCAAGAGCGTCCAAAAGACGTCAAGTAGATGCAATAAAAATGATCTCCGAAGCTTATTTGATGCAGTCAAATTGTCAAAAATCATGAAGAGAATGGGATGCTATATTCAAATCCTGGAAGAAAACAAAACCAAAATACAAAAAAACCAAAATAAAAACCTGTCAACCAAGAACACAGTACCCAGCAAAGCTATCCTGTAAAAAACTGAAGCTTGCTACCGCTAGGCCAGCCTAACAAAAAACGCTTAAGGAAGTTCTACCTTTGTAATGAAAAAATGCTCAGTATTACTAATCATCACAGAAAGGAAAACTCAGACCACAATTCATCTCATCCCAGTTAGAACGGGTATTATCAAAAATTAACCAATACTTGTAAAGATGAAAAGAAAAAGGAACTCACATACTGCTGGTGAAAGTCTAAGTTGGTACAGCAACTGCAAGGAACAGTATGAAGAGATTCTCAAGAGATTTAAAAAGAGAACTGCCATATGACCTGACAATCCCACTACTAGGTAATCTGAAGGAGTCAAGTCATTACATCAGTTTATCATAACACACAATAACTCACAAATCATTATATCCAAGTTTATCTTAACTCTCAACAGCTAAGATATGCAATCAACCAACGTATCCATGAATAGATGAACGATGGAGTGCAGCATATACACACCAAGGATTATTCAGTCCCTTAAAAGAATGAAACCCTGTCACTGTAGCAGCAATGCAGACAAACTGGAGGACATCATGTTAAGTGAAAAAAGGCACAGAAAGACAAATACCTCATGTTCTCATCCCTAGTCTCACAGAAGAGACTGGGAAGTGAAGGAAGAAGGGAAAGAGGCCGGTAACAGGGACCAAGGCGGTTACACAGGAAGAGTTAGTACTGATGTTTTACAGACAGCACAGTACCCACTGTCTATGATTTGATATATTTCAAAATAACTCGGACAAGGTTTCTAATATAGAGAAACGAAAAATGTTTGAGGACATATAAATGCTAATTACCTTGATGTGATTATTATTCATTGTACTGAACTACACGCATTGAACTATTGTACTATATTTCATAAATGTGTACAGATAGTGTCAATTTAAAAAAGTAAAAAGATTTCATATTGAGATTGTTTTCACTACATTAGGTTAATCAAACATCACTCTGAAAAACAAAGTCTTTCTTGTGTTCAAACCCAGAAAATTGTATGATACAGGTTTGTCAAATGACAAAAAGTCACCCTGTTCAGGTATCATGTCAATTTTGTAATACAAAACGAAAAAAACTCCAGCCCCAAGATCAAAAGCATTCACAATAGGCTTCTTAAAGCAGAATGTCAACAAACACTGTTATACTATCTAAAATTCAGTTATACATTGATAAGGAAGCATATAGCAGAAGATGCGGCAAAGTAACATTTTTTCTTACTTGAATATGGTCATTTTTAAGTAGAGTTTTCAATTTTTTCAACTCTGGATCATTTGAATTTTCATTTTTTCCAAAATGGAAAAATATGAGCCAGCGATGATGTGCCAAACGATCCTTCAAAGTAATCAAGAAAAAGGAACATCAAAGACGGGAGATTCTAAAGGATCTAATTTTTATTTCTTTGAAGTTAGTTTTAGCTACCCCATCCGTTAATGTAAAATACGACCTAAAACGCAGAGCCGTTCATACTGTTACTGTGAGTTACTGGGAATAATCCAATGCAAATGAATAGTAGGGGTAGGTAAGCCACTGAGTTAACAAATCTTAAAGGAGATGACTGTGCCAAAAAATACGGTCTTAACAACATAGAGCTAAAGATTGAAGGCAAGTTTGGAGAAGTCAGCTTTTCGGGTTTAACTGGATTCTTTCTACGCAGTCTACTTATATAGAATGCTTCTTAATTCTCAGTAGACAACATAAAGTGTTCTGTTGGCAAGAAAACAAATCAGGTCCAAAATTGCTTTGTATCAAAATCTTGTCTTTCGGACCCTTGTTTTGAAGTCCACCTTCAGAACTGGGCAGGTTTTCCAAAATTACAGGATTCACTTTGAATCACCAACATCAGAATTTCAGCAATTACAATTTAACCTAGAATTGACTAATATCTAAGTCTTTGAAATGTTACTTTCAATTAAATAGCAATGAATAAAACAAATGCTTGAGTTTAAAATACTAAGACTTTAAAATGTTATCCATGTTTACCACTATTATTAATAAAAATGTTACCTCTAGCGTTTTTGCTGAAAGTAGTTCAAAATCTGGAAGTTTATTTATTATCTCTAAATATATTTCTTTAGCATCCAATGAATTAAGAAACTAGAAGAGAAGAATCATATTGTAATCTTTTGGATAAACATTCATTTATTGTACTCTTAACTTTTCAACTAGGAGCAACTAAAAAGTTAGACAGCTTTTCAAACTATTCCACATGCTGTTTTTTCAAAGGTATAGTATATCATTATTTTGATAAGTATTAACGATATTGCAAAGCTGGGTTGTTTTTAAAAAGATGATGTAAAAGAAATTCCACCATTAGGTGTTTTATTAACTGGAATTTTGTGCTAACCCTATAGAAACTCAGAGTAACCTTTAAATCATAATGAATTATATTCAATTTAATGTAACCATCTTTTACAGAATTCCAGTGCTTTGTACTTAGAATTTTTAACACTAGAATATTTGATGATCTAAGACACTTTATGCCCCAACCATAATTAATGGTGATTAAGAAGAACTTGTGATGGGAAACTGGAATAGTTATTATTGATTATTAAGAAGGTTTTCAGAAATAGTAACTTTGCCTTTATCAGAGTCCTCTGTATTCTTCTGGGATTTGATGAGACTTCTCCAATATCCCATTATTTATCTCAGCTCTATGTCAACTCGCTTGGGTCCCAGCTTCCTCATTCATAAACTTAGGGAACTGAACTGTATTGGATTTCCAAACGGAGCTCACACCAGAATCCCACAGGCTGCTTAAAAAACTAGAGATGCCATGCATAATCTGTATTTTTAACATTACGAAAACAACTACATGGAAACCATAAAAACCCATACATTTTCTTTCACTAATCCTAAGAACATATTCTATACTTTTAGGCTTTAAAACACTAGTAACTTTAAATGTAATGTAAATGTCAGTTTAAGAATCAGACTTAGTGAAAAACTACTTCTTCAAAATAATGAAATGTTCCACAGTCCAGTGATATGAACTCAATCCTTGCTTTGTTTACCACTTACAAAATGTGTATTTTTTTTGAGTATGTATATACATTTCTGTGTAAAGACATTTGCTTAAAGTTATTCATACCAAAATGCTGTTTTTTTCTTTGTTATTTAAAGTGGCTCCGGGAGGAAAATAAGCAGTAGTACTTGTTGTAATATCCAGACTTTTACAAAGATTATCCTGGGCAGCACAGTTCATCCATCCCACATTGACAAGACCGTCCTAAAGCAGAAAGAAAAACATGCTGTGTTGTAAACAGAAGAAAATGGGATTTTGCTTTACTTAGCCAAAAAATCTACATTTCCATTGTACAGTTGTATTTTCTTAACAGTATTCAGTACCTTGAGATAATAAAATGCAATTTCCCTTTGATATTAAACACCTATGCTTAATATTTATACAAACTTAATAAAACTACATTTATAAATTTTTATAGAAAGCAGGCTGTTCAATAATCTTAGGTTAAAATCAAACCTGTGTAGGACTTATGATTGTAATTTAGGTATGTATCATACAGTTTCTCAGATATTTATGTGTCTACTACAATAAAATTAGTGCTTTCCCAATTTTTACCTGTTAAGCTCTTCTAATGAGCTTCAAAATGCTACATGAAAAGTTTTATTTTTCAGAACCTCAAGTTACTGCAAAAAGTTTCTGGACAGGGTTACTTGGTAAACAAGGATGAACTTACATTCCATGAGGATTCCAAAATACAAAGGAGAAAGAATGGGACATAAACAACAATTGAGGTAACCGCTAAGAAGTTTTCACACCTTGGAAAGATACCTAACCTATAGATTCAGAAGTCCAATAAATCTCAAGGCAGAAGAAATAAACTCACACTTATGCAAGTTATAACATAACTTTAGAAGATCAAAGTATCTTAAAAGCAGCAAGGATACATCTTGGTCTAGATGGTGTTGTATAGGAACAAATACATGTTAAAATTAAGATTTATTATAAGAGTAGAAAAGTTAAAAAAATGTACAAAGTAACAAAGTTATAGAAAACTAAGGTTAAACTTCTTATTGAAGAAAAATTTTATTTTTATAAATGCAGCACACCTAAGTATGCAGTATTTATAGAGTCAGCGTAGTGCACTGTCATGTCTTAGCCTTCACAGAGCGACTCCCAGTCCTGCCCGTTCCGTTTGTGTTGGGAGCTATACGGAGGCACCACTTTTGACCTTTTGTCCGGTATTTTCACTGTACTTTTTCGCGGTTTAGACACAGGTAACACTATTCCCCAGTGCCTGAGCTTTCAGCATAGTAACATGCTGTTCAATTCTGTGGCTTACTCACAGGCTGTGTGCGAGACAGGTTTGTGTAAGTGGACTGGATCATGTTCACACACTGATGAAACTAATGACATGACTATTACACATAAGAGAATAACAGAAATACAGGGAGAAACATACAAATCAATGTTTGTAACTCAAAACTTTAATAGGCTTGCCTCGAATTACAGATCACATAGTACAAAAGTAATGCAGATATGAATAACATGATTAATAAATTTGATCTAATAAACATAAAAATTACATCTAGCATACATAGAGAACTTATCATTTTTAAGGTCACACATCATTTTCCAATATTCACAACTAACTCCTCAGTCACAAAGGAGCAGTAGTAAGACCAAAGAATCAACATGTATCAGACCACATTCTCCAACCATCATATGACACAGAGAAATAAACTAAAAAAGTTTTGAAATGATAAAAACACTAAACATGTAACTAGAAGAATACATAATAAATATTTAAGTTGCAAGATCTTTGAAGTGAGTGAGAATAAACACCCCATGTGGCAAAACTGAATAAAGCTATTTAGAAAGAAACTTATAGTTAGAACATATTTATCAGAAAATAAAGCTTAGAAATATACATGTTCAGGAAATTATAAAAAATATTTGGAATCACTTTATAAATGTGCTTCTTTATAGGGTGACACAGTGTTTACAAAATGAAGGGTGCTTACCAACATGCCACTGAGCCGGAGTCGAGTCTGCGGAGTCAAACAGTCTGAGGGAAAAAGGTTGAGACTGAGCTTACACTGCATGCCTGTCTCCCAAACAACCATGGTGCTTCTAAGGCAATACTTGAGCTATACTGTCAGATATGAAGAGTAGCAGCAGGCTGTGGAAGTCAGTCTCATTTTACACACACACACACACACACACACACACACACACACACACAGACTCTCTCCCATTAATTTCTCAGGATTTCTAGCTACAGAGAAAAGGCAGGTATCTATTTACGTACGGTGTTTCTCTCACATTCCTATTAATAATCTCCTTTATCCAAGAGATCTTATGATTTGGCAAAAACAAAATGTAATAGATTTGATAAGTAAGTGCAAATAAAGGATCCTTGAAATAGCATAGCATAGCACAGCGTAGCACAGTAAAGGATCTGTTTGTGTAAAGGATTTGTAAATATGAATGTTGAGGTGAGATTTGAAGGAAGGGGACCAGCAGCATCAGAGGCAACATAAAATGGTACAATCTAGGTGAAAAGTAAAAGAACGTTAGAAAGGTTAAAAGTTTTGTGCATGTGTGGATGGACAGAAATCTGGACATCAGTGCAAAATGAGATAGAATTCCTTGGTGAATAACTAAATTTATGGCTGATTTATGCTCACAAGTAAAATCTTCCTAACATGGGATGAGGAGACTGGTCAATTTTAACAACTACATTATTAACAAAGCAGCATGGAGGGTGAGAGGTAAAGTGTGAGGAAAAGACCGCGTCATGATTTAACACAAGAAAATGTAAGGAATTAGGATAGTCAGTAATACTGTGACCAATTTTTAACCAATCTAATTCAGCATGATTTCCACTTTGTAATTTGGTATGTGAGGTACTGAATTTTCAACTTAATTTACCAAGAGAAACGTCCTAGAAACAAGAATTTGTCATCTTCATATAGATACTTTTATAAGATAAATGTATAAATTTTTTATAGGGAGACAAGTAAAGTCCATATTATTATGGATGCTGGGAGGGATTATACCTACTAGCAACTATTATTGTAAACTACCAAAATATACCTGTGGCTACTGGAGGAACAATTTACCATGAGTACAATTAAGCTGAAAAATTCATCCACCAAATGTAAACATATAAATAATCCATTAACAAATTAACAAATTGATAGTCTTCTTTTGTGGGGGATTACGAGGATTACTGGGAATCACACCCAGGGCCTTGTGCTTGCCAAGCAGGCACTGTGCCACTGAGCTACATCCCTGGCCCGACAGCCTTTGGCGTCTAAAATAATTAAAAGGGTAAACACTTATTAGAGTAAAAGAACTGCAATCCTGGGTTAAAGTTGTAGTTGCAAAACATGAACTGATTATTTACTAAAAATCATTTCAAGTAGCATACTAAAATTAACACCTGAAATTTACATGTCAGTCTTTTCATTCTAACAAAATGACAAATAACATTACCTCCTTCTTTAGAACAGAAAGTGATCAGCCAGCCAATACCAGCAGCAAAAGCAGTTTGTATGGAGTTAACAAAATTCCCTTAAAAGAAAATAAAGCAAATTTCTGATCACCTATTACTCAGCAATGCTAACAGTCTTCCAAATGACTCTTTTCCTAATCCCACCCTTTTCCAATCCATTCCGAATATTACAATGTTACCTTTCTAAAACTCTTTTTGAACATGGCTCCCCAAGTCTTTTATCACATCAAATTCATATCCAATCTGTCCTTGAGAAGAAATCTACAACCGGCAAGTAAGGCCCCTTGTGGTCTAAGTTGTCTACAGCCATCTTTCTTTTTATACTACTCGACTCCATTACTAATTCTTTTTTGCCAGATTCATGAAATACTATCAATTCCCAAACATGAATGCTCTCTTAAGGCTTCCAGTCCATTTCCCTGAGAGACTGGGTATGATCTCTTTTGAGAAGTGTTTTCTAACTTTTCCTTTTTCCAACAGGATTGTTTCATGTAATTTATTTATGCTTTTCTAAGCCTACCTCTATTATAAGTTTATTACAATATAACCACTATATTGTAGTTTAGTTACTTATGAGTTCTTCCTCGTTGTAGTAATGAAGTTACTGCTGGCAGGGATTACTTCCTATGGCTGGCCTAGTATTTAAGTTTCTGACACACAATTTGGTATTCATGAAAGAAACATCTCTTTAGCCATGAATACTATCATTTCATGGACAGTTTTCAGAGTAAATAACCTGCCTGGCATAACTTGATAAAGGAAAGCCTAAGTTTAAAGATGATTCTGAACATTAAGCTGGATAGCATGAATTTACTATCTGTAAAAACACACAATGGTGAAAAAAGAGAGTCAAGATATATTAATATAGAGCTACAAATTTCCTGTGATGCATGTGATCATTATGTATATCAAAAGTATATCAATAAAATTAAAAACTACACAAACAAAAAGCCAACACTTGGATTATTAAATAGCAGCATTTTGAAAGATGTCTTTTAGTCCCACTCATCCGTTTCCCACATCCTGATTGTTTTAATGTGTAACTAGTTTGTTACATACTTACTATAGCACAAAGCAGAGAAATGATGCAATTCTCTTTCAAAAAGCATGGGAAAATTTGTTAAAACTCTCAGTATTCTGACCCAAATGTTAACACATGTAAATATGTTAATGCTGCCGCTGCAAAACTAAAGATACCAATACAGTATCCTTGAAAATCAAGCAGATTAAAAAACAAAATTACCTGTTGACAGTTCTGTCACTGAGCTTCTCACATGCTGCATGGCAAAATTCACTAGACTCTCCTTGGATCTGTCTCCATGGTATTTCACTGCAGCCTGTTAGTTTTTATAAAAGAAACAACTTTTACATTTTCTTCTTAAACCTCACTAAAATAATACCAAATACTGTGATTTTACATTATTTTGAATAATTCAGTAAAGTTCTATTTATTGGAAGTGCATATCCAAACGATATTCTGAGAGTCTTGATTCTGTAGTATCTTCTGTAGAATACAGTTGAATTCTATATATAAAATAATGTTTGTTTCATCATTGGAAACTGGGAAAAAGATTAGAGCTTTAATTCAATGAAAGTATCCACAAAATACTTTGCAACCTACAAAGCACAGTATGTATAGTGAATAAATTACATTCATTAGCAAATATTTAATTTTAAAATACAACAAAGTCATAGCATATACAGATTCATAAAATAATCCAAAGTGTTTATTATTAGTAGATGGCACCTAAGGTGAGACTTAAAGTATATAAATTGTTTTGTTGTATTTTCTCTAGTATTCACTTGTTACAAGGTTTCGCAAATCTGGAAAATGCTAACGCTACCACTTACCATGCCAGACCTAAAGATGAAGAGGCTTGGATAACTGTTCACTCCTTTCATTCGGCAAAGCATTCTGTCGTCACCACAGTTCACAGCTCCAATTCGAAGTAACCCATCCACTTCTTTAGCAAATTCTCTCCACTATGAGAGAGAAAACAGTGTAAATATTTCTCTGTTAAGATCACTTTCCTTTACATGAATATACTTTGAGTTGTACGGTCTTTTTTTTAAAACAGTTTTTGAGACAAGGTTTCACTCCACAGTCCAAGCTGGCCCTGAACTCACTCTATAATCCAGGGTGCCCTTGGACCTGCAGCAATCTTCCTGTCTCAGCCTCCTGAGTGCTGGGACTACACATGTATGGTCTTAAAGGACAGAATTTTTATTGAATAAAACCATCCATATGTAAAAGTACCTGATATTTCTGATAGTTATAATTGCTATCAGTAAAAAAACCCCAACATATTAAAAAGAAAATATGCACAAAGAACAGATCAATGAGAAATAAAACTTTAATAATATGAATGTAAACAATACGTACAGTGGGAGCTAAATCATGGCAGTGTGAACATCCCGGGGAATAAAAGTTTACAAACCACAGTTCTCCAGAATTAACAGCAGCATCTAAAAGCACACAAACAGAATTACTTATTTACTACGGTTAATGCATGTTTTAGTTTGAAAACTTTTTGTTGAGATCAGAATGGAAATAATATAGTCACGAATCTTTCACACTGTCATTTTCTATAAATTTTTTAATGAAAACTTTAAATGTCAAAACAGTAACTTTAAAAATACCCTCTTAAGCCCACATTTAGGAGACAAGCAGCCTTGAATTAAAAAATAAGAGCCAGGAAGCTATACAACGGGTGGCATGAAGACACAACAGCCAAACTCATCGAGGGGTCTGAGCAGATGAGGAATGAAGAGGAGGAGCAGTAGAGTGACGGCCCACTCCTGCCACTACCTACGGCATGCAGAGCGCTTCCCGGCAGTCCCGAGGGATGTACGCTTCAGACTCTCCAAGACACAGACCACACACCCACACGCCATCATAGACGTTAAGGGCTGTGGATTACCTTTCACCTCTGCCCTCACTAATGCACTTTCACTGGAAAACCATGCTGACTGAGAAGTATAAAAATCAAAGTCTTCATTATTTTAAAACATTAATACATATTTGCTAAAATAATAGATTTGAACACCATACAGTGTTAGCCACCAATGTATTATATGATCTACAAAATGACTTGGTGCAAAATTTAAAAAAAGTCATTCATTTAAAAAACTTCACACTGTAAGGATGTATTCTGCTATTCAGGGAAAAAGGCAACGGCAATGTGCTGCTATGGGTTAATGGTGTTCACACACAGAACTTCCAAATCAGAATCAAGTCATCTAATTTTAAAATGAAGCTTGATAAACTATAGTAAAAAAATCAAAGCACTCATACAATGCTAAATATGTGCACCTGATTTAGGTTAATTGGCAACAGTTTGTGAAATGGTATTAGTTTCATCCAATAATGCAAATAAATCAAAATTTCCTGTTTTCATTGTAGGGAATATACATTTTTCTGTTCACTTAAGTAGAACTTGTTCAAGTGTTCACATTAAAGATTTGTAACACAGTAGTAAAATGAATTTTTAATGCCTGGCCTCACCTATATAAAAATTTAGAATAATAGGTAATTCTTGCTTAGAAGAAACAAACTGTAAAACCAAGTGGTAGTAATGTGTCTTTTATCACGGTAACACAGAAAAAACATTTTCCAAATATATTTTTTGCAACCGGTATGCTCATTTTCTAAATTAAATGACTGTAATACAGCAAAATAAAACTGGAACTTCATTGAAACTGGAATTTCGTTTGAAGCTGAAAGGGATATTATATTTAGTCACCACTATACAAGGCCTAAAAAGTTAAATCTAATTCAGTTTTTAAATTTTCTTAATATGCAATGGAAAATGCAGAACTGTATCCTTATATCCATTTTTACACAAATCACGGATCATATTAAATCTGTTTCCAAAACAATCACATACTTACCTGAAACTCTGGAAATCAAAAACCTCTAAAACTGGAGGTGTTTTGTAAGTATGGAGCATGCCGAGTTGATATCTAGACTTGGTCTCAACTGTTATGGGGCTATACTTTGTTCCTATTTCTTTTACTTGGCATACATACTTACATATTTTCTGCAGAAACAATAGTGCTTTTATTTTGGTATACTGTCTCACAAGCTGCTGGGAACACTGTTTAACATGTAGCATATAACTTTCTAACTTCCTCAAACTTTCTAACTTTGGAACATATTTGGGTCCAAGAGTATTGGATAACAGACTGAACTTGCACTAGTTTTAGAAAATCAACATAAACTTACCAAATTCTCTTCTTTCCAGTGTTATGATTTCAGGATCATCATCATAAATACCTAATTTAAAAAGTGTATAACATTTATTAAAATGCCACATAACCTATCATATAAAAAGACTATTCACTCTTAAAAATAAAAAAATCATCATACTAATTCTCAAACCTAAATAATATGCAACAAACTGAGAGAAAAACCAACAGTAAACAATATTCTTGGGGATACATTTAAATAGTTTCCTGGCAATGGCCTGCTATTGCTGAGTTAGTGAGTGGGTGCATAATACTCATGTATTTTTATCTCCACGAAAGCTTTCTATATTTTTAAACTTTTTATTTAAAAATAACGAGACTTACTGCAAGTTACAAAAATAGACTCTCATTTACTCTCTACCTCGTGTCCCCTTCGTAGTGACATTAGCTACTTACAATACAATACCAAAACCAAGAAATGGAGTATCTATTACTGTTAATTGGGTTATTTTCAGGCTACATGGTTTTTATTTTTTATACATGGTTTTTAGTTAGTCTAGCACTTTAAAATATTTTTCACTGTTCGAAAACTTGTAATACAGGTAGATAAACAGTAACAGTTACAAATTTTAGTTACCATAATTAAAAAACAAAATTAATGCAAGAAAATTTCTCATCATTATGTAAAATATCCAAGTAAGATTGATGGATAAAGACTAGGGGTCAGCAAACCTCTTCTGTAGAAGTCATTAGTATTTCAGGCTTTGTGGGATGTATGGTTTTTGTCATACTCAACACTCAAATTGTGAAAGAAGCCACAGACAGTACGTTAACAAATGAACACAACTGTATTCCAATAAAAACTTAGTCTTGATAGGCAATCTCTCAAGAAAGAAATGTGAAATATTTTATTTAGTCTAGCACAAAAGCCTTTTTAGACCGAATCTGAGAATAATGAATGACTATGATAAATGCTGGTTATCTGAATGCACCCTTGTGCCTTGATAATTCCATCTACATTTTTGTATCCCTTGGTGCTTTCAAAGTTGCTCCTCCTCTCTCTTACCTTACTTCTTTCTTAATCCTGTCAGCCACGTGAGAAGACAACACTGCCACGGAAGCAGCCACCATTTGAATTACAATTTAGCTTTTGCTTGGAAAATCCAAAATTGAAGTTTGAAAGGCTTCAATGTGTAACTTTTTCTCATACAAACATATATATTTTTATTAAACAGAAACTCTTATTTTAAAAATATTAAGATTTAATCAATACTCATTTTTGTACAGTTAAATCTCTGTATACCACCTGACTTCCCTTTACATTCCATTCCTATGACAAATTAAAAAGAGCTAACCAAGGTGACACATTAACTTTTCTTTTACACAGAGAAAAAAAAAAACTTCACAAGTAATACGGCACCTTACCAAAATCATAACGATAATAGTTCCAGCTTTCATACTGGCCTCCTTGGTTATCTTCAAGCCCCTTCTCTCCATATTTATCATACTTTTTCCGTAGATCTTCATCTTTGAGTACTTCATACGCTCTATTTATTTTTAAGAAATCACCATGTGCATTTGGGTTGTTCTGTGAAAAAACATTAGATATAAGTTATTTCAGATACACAATCCAAATCTCTTCAAAACCTTTATACAGTATATAGATTATTACAGAGATATGCTGGCTAAGAGATACCAGCATACAGAGGGGAAGAACAGCATGACACGAATTATTTGGGAATGAGATAAAGAAGTGTCTTCTAAGGCACTATTTAAAAATAAAAAAGTAATAGAAACTAAGAATCTACTATTCAAAAGGTGGACATGCTCATGTGATTTAAGTTGTGATTTAAGTTACTCCTTAAAAATGCAACTGAGACAATAAAACTCTTAATTTTAAAAATACTTGTTACTTCTGAAATAAACAGATTTGTAGGTTATTTTTAAGCAAAATCAATGAATTAACTAAAAAAACCCACACTCCTATCTACCAGAAAATTAAGTATCTGGGTAGTAATTCAAACTGGTTTAGAAATGTTCCTTTATTATTTCTAAGGATGCCTACATGTAAGTAACTCTTAGATATAGGCCTATCATTGTTATATGGGAACTCAAATTTTAAAAGAAAATATTAAAAATCCTAAGTAAAAAACAGATCTGAGGGAAAGATAAAGAACAAGAGTGGTTTTGTGTGTGTCCTTATTTTTGTGGTACTGAACCCTGGGCCCAGGGTCTCTGCACTGAGCCCTTTAAATATTTTTTAAATTTGATCTAAGTCAGTAAGTAACCCAGGCAGGGCTCCAATTTGTGATACTCCTGCCTCAGCCTCCCAGTGCTGGGATTACAGTATGTGCCATCACACCCAGCTATAATTGAGTTTTAAGGAAGTATTATTTTAATTGTTCAATTTTATACCATTTTAAAAAATGGATTTATATCGGATTTACTGATATAAACCCATTTAAAAAAATTCTTCCTAGAAAAAACTAACTTAACCATGTCCTTTTCAATATTAGAGCAAAATCTCATTAACTAGATAAAATACCATTAATTTAAAAAAATTTAGTTCTAAAGATTATCACACAAGTATTTTAAACTGAAAGTATACTGGGGTGCTCTCAAGTTTTAATTAATAAAACTTCCCGGTGTTGGGGATACAGCTCAGATGCAGAACATTTACCCAGAAGGGTACTAGGTTGAATACCTAGTACCAAAACAAAACCAAAAAACCTGAAAAAAACCCAAACAAACAGTATCGACAAGAAGACAACCTAAACCAAAAAAATAAAACAACTTCCTAACTCTGGTCTGTGGACATGAGCTTTGTAAAACAGTTAAAGCATGCTATTATTAGCTATTAGTATTATT
Organism: Dolichotis patagonum; assembly: GCA_004027295.1. Lineage (NCBI taxonomy): Eukaryota > Metazoa > Chordata > Mammalia > Rodentia > Caviidae > Dolichotis > Dolichotis patagonum. The sequence goes on along the minus strand of PVJX010001138.1, from coordinate 28,196 downwards.
TTCAGCAAGATGTGCCCTGTGAATTCTAAGGAGATACTTTTTGTTACTATTCTAAAGTACCTGATCTTGATCTATTTTTCTATGAAAAATAATGCAGAGATATTATGGTTTTGGGATTAAGATCTTTAAAACATCTCTGGGAAATGAGTTTACAAACTAAGAGGCAACTGCATATTCGTTACTGACATTCCTGTGCACTACTCCAAAAAAAATTTTTGCTTCTTCTGTTTTTAGAATACCAGTTTGAATGAGGATTTTTAGCATGTGATTAGTTGTAAGCATTCTGAACCCTTATTTAAAATAAATATCCAAATGTATCAAAATGTAATAATCACATACTTTAAAAAACATTTTACCTACCGGGTTTTTATCAGGATGTAACTTCAGTGCCAATTTCTTAAAAGCTTGTCTTATTTCTCTACTGCTTGCAGTTTTGGACACTCCAAGTAAACTGTAAAAATCCTGATCTGTGTCCACTAAAACGGCCATAAACACTATCAGAAGACAGAGACTGACCCTTCTTAGGTCTCTGATACGGCCATTTTTCTTTAACCAGACTCCCATTCTCCTTCTTATACAAATTCTGATTTAAGTGAACACAAAGATACAATGCTGGGTCCAGCCGACAAGATGCACTAATCTTGGAACTTCAATCCACATTACTTCCAGGGTGAATCAAGCAGTGCAAACTCGTCTCCAAACATGTTACTTTAAAGAGAAGAAACCAGGTAGTTAAAATATATTCCAAATTTAAAACTAACATTATTTATTAAACAACACCATCACAATACCTGTCACAATACCGAGCCCGTTAAATGGTAATCATCGTGAACGCCCCAGATCTATCCACTGGGGCCCTTCTTCACTACTTCGATATTCAAATAGCCAGATTTGTGAAATCACTCAAGACACCAGATAAAAGGTGGGGGTAGGTGCTACCGAGAATACTGAAATATAACACAACAGGGGAAATTTATCAGAAGAGAAAGTCTGATTAGCATCAGTACGCCAGGGTAGAAATAAACTGTTTCCTTCCTCTTTCTACCGCTTGAGTTTTCCTTTTTTGGAACACGTCTTCCTTTTAAGCACCCACTAAAGCTACTCAGTTTTCTTTTTTAATTAGATCTCATTGGTAATACGTGTCCTTTGCGGAGACTCGATGTTCTTCCAAAGGGTCTGTACTTTTCATTTGACTCTAAAAGTGACAGTAAATTACAGTTATAATACTTAACAGGGAAGGGCAGCCTTCCGTTTTCTAAGGTGCTTACACTGAGTGAAACATCGTAGCTTATAAAAACAGAATAGTAACTTCAAAAATTATTACAAAGTTCATGTTTAGTATTAGCAAAAACAGGAAAAGAAACTTAAAAAGAGAAAGGAATCAGTTATGCAGACACCTCTGGAAGAGCCATTACTTTATCTTATTAGACTAGTACAGCTCCTGAGATCTCATACTTTTGAAAAATCTACCTTTCCTAGCATCCTCGATTTCACCTTTCATTTGATCCCGCGTCTATTTTTAAACATTTCTGCCTACCCTTGAATGCTCTCCTATTCATCTTACCAAAACGACCTTTCGACAGTTCACTGATGGAGCCTAAGCAACAGCCAGCCTGCAATCCCCCACCCGGGGAACAGGGACCCAGCGGGGCCAGGTCGCCGCCGGCGCGAGGTGGGCGGGGGCCGGGCCCAGGGCCAGGTGGGAACTGCAGGTCCCCGGGCCTCCGCGCCGCTCCTGTCGGGCGGAGCGGAGACAGGGCCCCTCGCAGGGGTCGGCACGGGACGGTCCTGCGTGTGTCCGGAGTCTGAGGTCCCACTCACAGACGCAGCAGAGAGATAAGCCGGAGCAGGAAGCCACCGGGTGGGCAAGGGAAGGGCGGAGCGCCGCGGGGAGGAAGGCGAGAAGGCAGGCGAACCCGACACCGGCCGCGGGGCGGCGGACGCCCGGGCTCAGCTCTCCGCCCACCCCGCTCCTCCAGGGGCGCCCAGGCCACTGCCGGTCGCCCGGCCCGCGCCCACCTCGCTGTCGCCTCCGCCAGCTACTCCCACATGCCAGTCAGCCGCGGCAGACGCAGCCCAGCCAGCGAGCTCGCGCTGCGCACGCCGAAGCACCCGCTCTGCGACGCGGCCGCCGGCCAGGCGAGCTCGGGCTGGGAGGACGCGCCGCGCAGCCGGCCGTGAAGCGCGCGCCGCCAGCGCCCGGTGCGGTTTCCAGGGGAGCGGGGGCGGGGCCAGCCGCGGGGCATTGTGGGAGAGGCGTGCAGTCAGCGGCGGCGCGAGACCGGCGGCTGCGGAGCGCGCAGACGGGCTGGCTGCGTGGGGTGAAGTTGACGTGGCCTTCAGTGCGGGATCCGGCTTCAAGTCCGGGTCCGGCCCGGAGCTGAGGGACGCGCCTGTACGCGCGGCCCACACCCACTTAGTAAATGTGGCCGGCGACGGCCCGCAGCGGAAGGAGGACCGCGGAGCCCGCCCCTTCCGGGTGCCGTTGCCAGGGTGATGGGGAAACGGAGAGTGGTTTCTGCGGTGCTCGCATCGGAGGCAGGATGTGTTCACGGTTGGTGGGTGGCCGACCTCAAAAGATGATATTTGGCCGAGGAAGGGGAGCTTATCTGAACTTACACTGATTGCATCGTCAGCCTAGAGAACTGCATAGGCAGAGGGATATTTGCAAGAAAAAAATTCCCGATTTTGTGTGAGCATGTCAACAAACATTTGAGCATTCTAGAGTTATTTCCTGATTTTGGGGTCATCCAAACTAGAATATTGGGACATCATCCGTACGTTCATCATCGATACAGAATCAGAGGGCAAACAGCATTTTTGACACACGCTATGCAACAATTAAACTAACTACATTTATAACATCAGAGGCGCTAATGTCACAATGAAGCTGATACCTGGTTATATCAAGCCTGACATAAAATCAATTGTTTATAAATTGCGTTGGATTATTAAATTTTATGACTATATAGGATCCATGACTAACCTAATATATTGTAGGGAAGACGAGGAAGTACAATAAAAACGAAGGGAGAAATACTAGAAGCAGATACTAGATATAGAAGTTGTGATAATTGTGAACAAGTCTAAGCACCATGTATTAGTCCTCCAAATAATCTTACAAGATGACGTTATTTTACCGATTTCACCTTTGTAAAAGTTGAGACAGTATCTGTTAGAACTGAGATTCCTACCTAAGCAATCTGCCTCTGGAAATTAAGATGTTAATAATTATGCTTTACTCTAAACCAACAAAATTCTTATCATTTCAAAAGTGAAGCAGACAACTGGAGAATTAATTAGGGGCCAGACTTCAGTTTTTTATGTCACAATGAAGACACAGACTACTGTTTGGGTGATGAGGGAACTTTCTAAAACTTTCAAGGGACTGAGATTGGATAGAGGTAACTATGGGAGACGATCCAAAGGGAAAAAGGAGAGCATTAAATGGAGAGTACTAGAGAGATTGAATGTGGCAAGCAAATTATCAAAGTTCTTTACTGTTCTCTGGGAGATCCTATGTAGGTCCTGTGGTGGTCTCTGAACTGAAGAAATAAAATATTAGGGGGCACAATCAATTTTTCAAACATCTGTATTTATGAAGGGAACATAGTGCTGTGAGAATAGCATGAAATGATCAGCTTCTGGGAGCAGAAGTTTAGAAAAAGTTTTCCAAAAAAAAGATGATATTTGGTAGGAAGATCTGTGGGTTAGTGGTGCCGCATGCTATCAGAGTTCTGTTGCTTCCTTTTTTTCCGGTACTGGGGATGGAACTCACCGCCACACACTTGCAAGGCAGGTACTTATGCCACTGAGCTAAATCCCCAGCCCCTCTGTTGCTTCTTGATAGACAAAAATAGGGGATAAATATTCATGTACAGACACAAATGCTTACATTTACATATATAAAGCTATTGCTGCAGGAGAAACAACTCCCAACCTACTAGATGTCAGATGTGCTGAGTTTGTCTCCTGAAATCAAAGAGTGAATTCCAGACAAAGAAGGTTAAGAGTAGGAAAGGTTTATTGGGGAATGAATAACTCCTGAGGCATAGAAGAGGTCCCAAAAGTGGGTAATTTCTCCAAGAATGTTTCATAGGGCAAAATCACAAGGTACAATGTGGGTCAAACTATAGTCAACCAGTAAGATTACCTTTAGCTAATATTGATGCAGTAGGGAAGTGGGACATATAGCAGGGAGTATGGCTGCCATTAAACTTGGCTTACCTTTGACTTCTAAGACAGGAACACTTTAGGGAAGGGATGAGTCCAGGTGTTCTGGTCACACACCCAGATGTCTGATGTTTATCTGAATTTAATGGGTAGGGCGGTACTAATTACAGCATAAGCTCAAATTTCCATTCATCATTTGGGGAAATATGAAAGTCTCACATTTGTGACTTTGACCTTGCAGTCTTGCCTTCTTCATATGTGCCTTCAGCCACTATTCTGATGTCTCTACCTTTCACTGACTTCCTCGAGAGCTCAGTCTCTTTCTGACTGTATATTGACTTAACTCCCTGTAATACTATGAGTTTACACCAGTACTTCCAACTGCAGCCCAATACTACAGGAGTCAGGTTTTAATAACTACATTTCTTCCTTTCCATACATGCAGCATCTTTCTCTGCCAGTGAATCCTTGATGTGCTCATTTGCTCAGATCCCCAATCTGTTCCTAATGTCCCCTTGCTTATGCCAGCCTCTCCCCAGGGCAGTTGCCATCCTTATCATACTTGGTTGGGTTCCACACGTTATGCTAGCCTGCACACTTGAGCAGATGTTCTGCTCACTCCACACAGGTTCCTGCCTGTGCCAGGCTGTCCTCCTCACAATGACCCTCGCCCTGAGAGGTCTCCAACACAAGCGGCTGTCTTCCTTGCTTACTGGACACTCTACTCACTTTGGTTGATCTCTGATACTGAAGCAGCCTCATGTACTGGCTTTTGGACTGTGATTTTCTTATAATTACAGCTAAACTTTGAAGATTATATTGGAAGAGAACAACAGTAGATATAAGGAAACTGGCTAAGAGACTGACCATTGATGGTATAAGGTGGATTTAGTCAGATGTTGAGAAATAGATTCAAGAAAAAAGTAGGTCTAATGTTTGTTGCAGCACTATTCATGAAAACCAAGATGTAGAGACAACCTAAGTATCCACTCAAGATGACCAGATGAGGAAAATATGGTATAAATGTAATGAAATACTATGCAGCAATAGAAAAGGGGGAAATCCTGTCATTTGTGATAACACAGATGGATGCAGAGGAGATTATGTTAAGTGAAATAAGCCAGACAACAATAAGCAAATATTGTATGACCTTAATTACTTCTGCGACCTTACAATGTTGAATAGTTGTAGGGTATAGAACAATGGTTTTCTAGAGCTAGGACAGACCTAAGGGATATGGGGAGATGTTGGTCAAAGGAAACAAACTTTCAGTTGTAAACTGAAGATATATTTGTAAGTTCTCATGTTCAGCATGGTAACTATAGTTAATATTATATTGTCTGCTTAAGATTTGATGAGAGCAGATTTTAAGTGTCCTCAATCCCCTACACATAGACACGTTGACACCTGGACAGACAGACACACACACATTCACATATAGTAACTATGAGCATTTTATGAGTGTTAATGGAGATATTAATTCAACTATGGTATTTAGTGCATAATGTATATATAAACCAAATCATGTTATACATTGTGAATATTTACAGTTGTTATTTAAGTAGTTTTAAATAGAAGAAAAACACATTATATGATTTCCTAATGAATTAATTATGGTAGGTGTTGTAGTGATGGTTCACAAGGGAAAAGATTTAAAACAGGACACATAATTCATAGGATTATAATATTTACCCAAAGAGAATGCAGAAGAGTTCAGGCAATCTGTCTACATGCTAGAGACCCAAAGAACCCAGCTGAGGGCCTGGATCTCATCGCAATGTCCTGCATGAGTCCAGCTGGAGGCCTAGAGCCCACAGTAATGTCTCATGCAAGTCTGTATGAAGGATCTGCGCTGAGAAGGCCCAAAGGTCAGTGCAGTAGACAATCTGCACCAGCAGGAGGAAGAATCTGTACCAGCAGGCTGAAGAATTGGCACTGGAGCCAGGAAGTGACCCTCAAAGTAAGGACCAGAGCATCCCAAAAGAGAACCACAGTTATCCTCAGTGAGAGTGAGAACCCAAGCTTCCATGATGAAAACAAATGTGTTCCTATCGGGAGAGTCAGGGTGACTCCACAAGAGAATCAACAGCACATCACCTTTTTCTCCAGTTCTCATTTTGTGCTGTTGGCAATAATCTTCAGGTGAGCCTTCCATACCCGGCACTGTGCAGACTCAGTTCAGCTGGGTGTTGCAAGTTGACCATTAGTTAATTTCCTGCAGTGGAGAAAATAAAGATATTTGAAGATAGACCTGTACTTCAGATATCTCATATCCATGGATCAATACGTTACCAGGCCCAGTATAATAAATCAAAATGATAAACACAGCTCATCATATATATATGAGACATAGCAAGGGGACTATTTCATTTTTTAGTTCCATCTAAAACTATCTTTCAAGAACCAGTATATATTTCTTCTGGAAATACATTTTCTGTGAGCCATTCAAGCACATTTGATTGGTTTATCTTATTATTTCTTTTAAATTTTATTTAAAGAGAAAAAAAGCAAAACAAAAAAGGGTAGAAATAATACAGAATTAAAAAAAAGTAAGAAATCACTAGTTGATAAGTTACATATTGTCCTCTTGGAAATAATTGTTCATGTTACAAAATTAAAGCATACAAAGTGGACATTCAAACAGTGAGGTTGCAAACAGTTCTGTTCAATGATCCAACAAAAACTTAGTAATATGGTTATCAATCCTACACACTTAAACATATATGCAGTTATATCCTTTAGAGCATTTTCTTTTCCTCCTTTTGCTTTTTAAGTCCATTATCTGTTATGTTTCGGCTTTCTCAGTACCTTACTGATCTGTTTTGTTGTTATTTCCTTTTTAATCACCTATATAATTCTGTTGTTTTGAGTTTCTCCTCATCCATGCCCCATGGATCAGCTTTAGTGAAGTTGGGAGTTTTTGAGGTATTTTGTTACCTTGTTTTCTCATGTTCTATTGTTTTTTTAATTTAATTTTTTATTAACTTGGAGGTAGTAATATACAACAGAACAGGATGGAATAAAGCCAAGTGAGACAGTATAGTAAAATTGGTACAGAACTTCACAGCAGGTTACCGGGATCACGGTAATAGGTACCATTGTATATTTCATTATCTTCACAATAGTTGTTCTTTCAATCAGGTATAGTAAAATCAAAAGAAATACAGAATATTATAGAATTTATCAAAACAGAATATTGAATAGAGCAATACCATTAATCAGGACAAAGCAAAACGGCAATAAAAATATTTGCCTTCAAAGAGATAGTAGAAGGAAATCTCCCTTATTTGCTGTATTACATATGGTCAACCTCCCAAGAGATGCTCAGATCTCTGGCTCCCACTTGCTAAGGGGGGAGGGAGATGGCATGTTTGATTTTCAGCTCGTGCGCTGGTAGGCTCACAGCCACTTACCAGGGTGGCAGGCTGGATGCTCATTTTCCCAGCGCCCTAAGTTCCAACATGGCGAAGATCTCAGGAAACGTTGTTGCTTCTTGCCCTGGGGTGGCCGCGGCTTGCCAGACCACCTCTTTTATTATTGAATGTAGCACAATATATTAGAATTACATTTTGCATTACTGAATTCTTTGAGATCAGAAAGCTGGTTTTATTTTTTTCCCCTGAATGCCTAGCTACAACACTAGTTGGCATCTTTTCAGTACATGCATTAGGAAGTGAAGAATCAACATTATGTGTAAAAAGGAAAGAGGAGGCCTTTGTACCTAAAGTTATTGTCTAGTGTGGTAGGGCTGGATGAAAACATATTCCTATGTAGATTAAAATAAATGTCAAGTGACTGATATAAATAATATGGCCCATGAAGTCTTATCTTTAGGGTGAGGTGCTTAGAGAATTAGAGGAAAGTATGGGTGTTTCTAAATATGAAAACAATGCTTGAAAACAACTGAAATTTTAGAACAAGGTCAGAACTTTGAGGTCATCAATTCTATTTCTTCAACACAAGGAGAGGAAACTGTGACCTAGGAAGAACTATGAGTAAGTTGCCCAAAGACACTCAAATGTAAATGGATAAGCTGGGAATACAGTAAGTTCCCTATTTTCTTGGACAGTGTGAAATGAAAACTACGATTTATATGTGGATCATGTTTAAGCATTATAAGCATTTTGTTTATGTTACTTATTTGTTGTAAAACCTCTATGAGATAAATGTTGTTATTATCAATTTTACTGATGATAAATCAAAAAGAGATTCAAGCACTTGCCCCATATTATACCATTAGAAGTGGTAGAATTTAGATTTCAACCTGGGCAGTTCCCCATAAATAATACCATAACTGAAATATTTTTGCCGGCATTTATGTGAACTACAAGAGATATTCTTTTCATAGAGTTTTTTTAAATAACATTGCATTGTTTGATTTGGGAAATTTAGTGATGTTTTATGAGGTAAGACCTAATATATAAAGACATTAAGAAGCATTGGTTGATGTCTTGAGGTCATCTATAATAATGGAGTTGGCATTTGATATATACATTGTTTAGCTGCATATGCAGTTACTTGTATAAGTTTCATTGTAAATTTATCTTTTTCATCTCTGCTTTACCTTTAGCTATAACTAATGTCACTTCTATGCTTACTTCCCCACATCGCAATTGTTTTGACACTGCAACTTTTAGTCTTGATGTTGTGTTGTAATTAAACACTTAATCCTAAGTCAAACTGAAAGCAAACAAAAGACAAAGTCCTGGTGAGATACATTTTCTTTCCATTTTTCTGAATAAACAATGGGAGTGGGTTGAGACGTCAGGCTGGAGACCTGCAAAACATGCTGACCTTCCTATGCACCAGATCTCTAGCGATGATAGAGCTTATTTTAAAAACTAATTGTACATCATTGATATAAGATAGGACTAGAAATTTTGAGAAATCCTTGAACTATTGTCATAGCTTTCATCAAGATATCCCCCCAAAGCCTCACGTGTGCATGAGTAGGGATTTTGGAATGTGATTGTGTGATTTGGAATGTGATTGCAAGTCACTTATCTTTGACTTGCTGTCAGAACAGGCAGGTCACTGGGTCATGGTGTGGAAAGATTCATCTCTCTAACCAGCTCTTTCCTTCTACCTTCATTTTCTGTCTGTCATACCACAAGCAGCTCTCCTTTGCCATGTCCCTTTGCCATGTCATCCTGCCTTGGAGCCAGGTGACTGTGGGCTGAAACATGGGCCAAAATAAGCATCTCCTTCTTTAAGCTGTATGTGTATGTTGGCTATTTTATCCTAGCAATGAGGAAAGTGACTAAGGAAGATTTTGGTACTGAGACTGGGGTTGTTACTCTGACTGTTACCTGGCCATGTGGTTAAGAAGTCTTTGGAGCTGGTTTAAGGGAGGAGTTTGGGAAGACTTGGAAATGTTGACTGCAGAAACAGCTTTGGAATGCTATGGGCTGAGTTTGATGGGAAATTCTGGTTAAAGCTCAGAAAACCAGAATGCTGACAATAATCCATCCAGTAAAGACCAGGCTTAGAATGTCTCATTTGAGACCAAGAACTCTACTGGAAGTTGAATTCCAAGCTATTAATGTTCTGGTATGGCAGAAAATTTGTCTACCTTTGAGTCATGTCCTGAGACTTTGTGGAACACTGATATTAAGGCTGATGAAATAGTTAATTTTGTGGAGGAAATTTCAAGGCTGTCCAACATTCAGTCTGTGGCATGGGTGTTATTCTACATTAAGAGAATCAAGTTCAAATGGTGCAGCTGAGTGATTTCAAAAGTTTTGAGTTTCATGCAGAAAGGAATTTCCTGTGATGTTACACCTGTAAAGTCAGAGCAGAGAAGAGCTTCATTATTGAAAAGATTATCATTTAAAAGAAGCCAGTACAACAGGACAATAGGGAAGATGCTTTTAGGGTTCATCAGAAACCAGCAAGATCCTTTTCCAGGCTCAAAGTTGCACAAGTAAAAGACTTTGCTTTGAGAAGGCCTAGGTACCTTGTTGGGCTACAAATACCACCACCAAAGAACTGATTCCCTGCAGTGCAGCCATAATTCAAGTGTTTGGCTACTGCTTGAACTGTTAGCATACCTTGGTGTCATTCATGTGGTTCTGGTTTTACAGGCATGCGGAATGCAAACGTTATGGGGTCAGGAAGTTTTTCACCCAAATATCTAGAGAAGACCTGAGAAACTAGGCCAAGAGACACTGAGAGGACATTGTTTGAAGCTGTGAAAGTGAAGCTGAAGATTCAGCGGAGACCCCCAGAAAGTTGGAGAAGCCAGGAACGTAGAATATCTGAGCAAAGCCAGAAGGCTTGAGCAAAGCAACCCCAAGAGGGAAGTCATCATGGCTATATGCACCAGCAAGGCCACAGAGATAGGCCACCCAATCCCTTAGAGTTCACACCTCCTGGCCATAATTTGATGTTTTCCCTGCAGGATTCTGGTATTGCTTTGGTCTCATTGGTTCCTATGCCTCTATTCCTTCCTTTTGGAATATGAATGTTTATCCTGTGCTATTGCATATTAGCACTGTTTATCTTTCTTTTGATTTTTACAGGGGCTCACATCTATGAGTTTGTCTTAAGTACAAGACATGACTTTTGACTTGAACTTTCTAGAAACTGTTAGGACTTTAGCAAAATGCATTAGAGGTGGGCAAAATTCATTTTGCATAAAGAACTATCTGTGAGACTTGTGGGGTAGAATGTTATGGTTTATATCTAGTTGTTCTCTAAGAACCTCATGCATTCATAGGTAGAACTTTTGGAAGATGATTGAATTAGGGGGCTTTAGCTAACTTACTGCTAAAAGGTAGGGTCATGGCCTAGAAGAGTTTATCTCCCTACCCAGCTCTCCTCCCTTCATTCTCTGCTTCTTATTCAGTGACTCTGTGCTTCCTGTCCTGCCATGAGCAGGTTTCCTTCACCTGCCCCACTGCCATGCTGTCCTGCCTTGGAGCCAGCCAACGATCAACTGACACATGAGCCAAAATAAACCCTTTCTTCCTAAAATTGTGGGTTGGGCAGTGGTGGTGAAGCAATGGTACACATGTCACAGAGGGCTGTTTTTTATTGAAAGCTCTAAAGGTTTGCCATCGTGGTGTTATAAACAAGTTTTGCAAGGAGAACAAGACAATACAGAACACATAATTTATAGAATTATTTTGTAAGGTCACCCAAAGAGTCAAATACAAAAGAAAGAGTGCAGGAAGTCTGTCCAGACATTAAAAGGAAATAAGCTATAATACTCTAAAAAAAAAGAAATAGGAGAGAATATCAGAAAATGGAAAGATATTCCTTGCTCTTGGTTAGGAAGGCACAACATAGTGAAAATGTCCATACTTCCAAAATTTTTATATAAGTTTAATGCAAAATGCCATTATTATATCTCACAGAACTAGAGAAAACATTCCTAAAATTAATTTGGAAGCAGAAGAGACCTAAGGTAGCAAAAACAATTCTCAGCAACAAAGATAATTTAGGGGACATAACCATTTCTCACTTAAAATTATACTACAAAGCTACTATGATAAAAATATTATGGTACTGGCAGTATTATGATACTGGCAAAAAACAACAAAAACAGACCTGGAGATCAGTGGAACGAGGATGCAGACACCATATCTTTGACAAGAGTCAAACACCTTCACTGGAAGAAAGCCCCTTTAATCAATGGTGCAGGAAAAACTGACTTTCTACATGCCAAAGACTAAAGCTAGACCCATGTCTTTCACCATGTACTGAACTAAAATCAAAATGGATTCAAAGATCTAAATATTAAAACAGAAACACTAAATCTGCTGGAAGAGGGAATAAGTAGAACTCTGAAAGATATAGGTGCATGCAAAGATTTCATGAACAAAATACCAATCACATGGGAAACACTACAAAGAATCAGCAAGTAGGATATTATCCTATTAAAAACTTTTGCACAACAAAAGGAATCACCAGTAGAGTGAAAAGACTTATTTCTTCTAAATAGGCTAGGTGGAATCTAATTCAAAATGAGAGGTGAAGCAGCAGTAAATGAAAGGACTTAACATTACACCATAAAATCATATGATATATTTATTCCACTAAGAGAGAGATAATTGGATAAGTCAAGTTTTTCCAGAGAATCAGGATCAATAGAATAGACAGGTAGATGGGAAGATATCTGAAAGTTGTATTATGGCAGTTGGTTTATGCCATTATGGAGATGGTGGCGTCACAGAAGAAGTCATCTGCAAGCTGGAGTACTCAGGCTGTCAGTAGCTGGCTCAGTTCAAGTCCTAAGACTTCAGAAGCAGGGAAGCTGACTGTATAATTATCTGAGATAGAGTGCCTGAGGTACTAGTGAAGTTCCAGATTCCAAAAACTGAAGTTCTGATGTCCAAGGCTGAGAAAGAATGAGCGTCCCAGCTAGAAGAGGCAGAGAGCTACATCCCTCTCCCTTTGGTTCTCTCCAGCCTTCAGCTGAGGGGTGGGCCCCAACCACACAGTCCACTAACCCACATGCCTCTCTGCTCTGGAAATTCACTAACAGATACACCTAAAACAATCATTTATCAGTTTTCTGGGCGTATGATCAGTGTTTTACTAGAGAAACAGAACATGGGATACACAAATGTATAAGTGATCACAAGATCGGCTTAGGAATGTCAGCCACAGAACGGGATGAGGAAGCACGCAGAGGCTGTCTGCACGTGAAGACTGAAGGTTTCAGTCTACGAGCTGGAGCTCACTGCAGTGTCCAGTGTGAGTCTGTGTCAGGAGGCTGACGGGTCTGCGATGGAGGCTGAAGGATCCACGGTAGAAGTCAAGGATAGGAGCCAGAAGCCAGGACATGGTGTCCAAGCTGAAGGAAGAGACGAGCTCTTCCCAAGAACAGAAGCACGTCTGTCTTCCTCATTTCCCCTTGGTACCGTCCAAGTGAGAGGCAGCCCTGGTGTGGGTCTTCTACACCTTAGGGTGTAGAATTGCTGAGCCAATTTAGCTAAGCTTTTGAACTTCTCAAGGATGCAATCAATCATTACACTAGATATTCTTTAATTTAGTCAAGTTGACCTCTAAAAGTAACCTTATACATGTTGATGCAATTATATTTCTTTTTCCCATGAAAGAACAAGTAGAGAAACCATAGATGAAAGGACATGGAAGAAGTAAGCATTATGAAATATCTGTGCTGAAAATATACAAAGGGACAAAAAAAGTAAATTTATAATAAACTGGTTGATACCAATTCCTTATAAAACTGTCCTTTCAAAGAGGCCTTTTTTTGAACCCCATGGGTATCAGCTGTGGCTGAATGTTCAAAGAACTCAATGCAGGTAGAATTCTGAGGTGGTACATCATGTCACTTGTCATTGTGTGCAACCAGAATCTTGCTAATGTCAGAAGGGTGTTTTCCCACTCAAAATCCCATAGCACAAGAGCCTGGCTGAGTGTCCTTGGACTAATGTTTAGCCTTCTAAGTGCTCGGTTCCAGCCAGGCTATGATAGGAAATGGAGAACCTGTACACCTACTCCTTTCTCAGCAGCTTTGTTACAAGCCTGGTGTATTTGATGCCTGGTCATTTGACAATGTCGACTCAACAACTGGCACAAAATCAGGGCATTATACCAAGGTACCACACACCAAGGTGCCACAGGTCAAAGATCTACGGCAGAAGTTGAAAAAGCTTAAATAGGACAACATGATTAGCTTCAAGGATTGGGGTAGATAATTACCAGTGATCCAGTCCTTCAAAATTTGAAACTTCATAAGCAATACATTTGCTAAGAATGTTAAGATCTGAGAAGATACAGGTTGCCAGTATTCCAGGGCTGATATCAGGGCCTTGGAGAGAGTTGGAATGGAGGTGAAAGAGCCAAGAATTAACCAGAGACACAGGTAACACTATTAACAGAATGTGCAAAGAATTCTAGATAATGCAAGGCCAAATAAGCAGACCATTTCCCTAAATCCACTCGCTATGGTTTCCATTGCAGCCGAGGTATGTAGGGTTCTGTCAGTCCAATGGAATAGGGCAGGGGGTGTTGTTACAGCACTTACAGGCAATGAGAAGTGGGAAGCATAAAATGTGTGGCTTTTCGAATCCGCCCCCCAAAGATGATGATTTTATCACGTGTACTGACAGAATTGTGGGCAGACTGCAATGAGCCTGCCTTTTAGGTTATTTGATAATGGGATTTAAAATGAAGGGGCCAAAGGGAATAGCTTTGAATTTGGCCCACTTACATTTTATAAAAAACGAAACTAGAATACCTACCTATGATACTAGACCTAGTCTTGGTGTGCTAAAGAGGGAATATTAGGGGAGGGTTCAGACTATCTGGAAGATGAGACCAAGGAAAAACCTCAAATTGCATCTCTTCCTCTGGCATTTAAACAGGAAAGTATTTTATCTAATGAAGTGGGTGGCCTGTAGGTGGGGCCAATCCCACCCTACCGGGTGCATCTGATGATTCATGTGTGAAAGCAGGGGCAGTGCTCACTGGATGTAGGCGCTCGCCTGCCTCGGCAAAGCATTGGAGGGATGACTCTGTTTCCTTCCAGGCTAACCCTGAGTCCTCCAGTCAAGCACTAGCCCAGACTAGAATAAACTGGGCCTTTCAGCATAGGATCCTCTAACTATTCCTTGTAGCACATCATCTGCAGAATGTGGAGAATAAAGTGCTAGTAGGAGTTCCTGAAAAAGTCAAATTTCCCATCTGTTATTTATCATCTTAGGGAAGGCTGGCTGCCTAGATCTAATTCTTCAAAGGTCTGCTCTCAGCCACCCTTTAGCAGTGCAGGAAATGGGGAGCACAGAAGCGTCAGGGTACAACAGGTGCAGGGTACAGGGAAGCACCTATTTCTTTTGGGTTTGATTGATCCTTTAAATTTTTATATCTTAATATGGCAGGTTGCATTATTAATTTGAGGCATCTCTTCTTTTCTGGTCTGAACATTTAGAGCTGTGCATTTTTTTCTAAGTACTGTTTCAGCAGCATCCCCTAAATTTTGATGCCTTGAGTTTTCATTTTTATTCAAAGCAAAATGTTCTAAATTTGTCTTGTAATCTTTCTTTGGTCCTAGGGTTGTTTAAGCTACAACAAGGGGAATAAACTAGTGCCTCACTAAAGAAATGCTGTAGGATGCACAGGACACTGGACTGCACTGTTTGACATAATTGCTTTGCAGCAACTGTGTGTTCACTGCCAAATTTACCTTTCTTTTTCCTCATTCTGATCTAAAGAGAAACTTGGACTTTTTTTTTAACTCTGCTACTGTAAACACTGGGATATATTTAAACTACTCATCATTTCATAACTCCTCTGTTGCTAGCAATATGAAACCAGCATGCTACGAGGACTTGAACTTTCTCACGTCACTAAGATACAATTGGTTTCTTTGATTTAGCAGGACTTGGATGAGAAATAATCACTGTCTTTTGCAACTTCTGCTTGCTCTGGTAGCCACGTGCCTTTCAATATTGTGTGGCTAAAATAAGAAAACAAAGAAGCAACAGAGGTAGGGAATTAGAAACAAAACATTCTACTGCTTCTGTGGTTGTCTTCCAATCAGAAAAGTTTACATTGGCTACTTTGCAAGGTATTATTCATTTCAACCAGTTCCAAGTTACATGTGTCCCACATTTTGGTGAATCCTTTTTACACCTAAGTGAATTTCTTTACTAGGTGTCATTTCCAGGAGTTTTTCTTCCCTCATTTTAAAACATCAAATGGAACTGAATGTGCCCATATTAGTATAATCAAAGCTAAGATTAAATAAAAATTTGAAATTTCAAATGCAGATTAGCATGCTGACACTCCCACTCAGTGTAGTATGGTGCTGCCAATTAAGAGAGGCATTCTGTGTCCCTAAAGATGGACGATTTCAGGGAAGCAGCAGATGCTGAAAGGCTCTTTCAATTTTTAAACACAGCCACTGTTCCCAGCTAGATACAAATGTCCGACCTGGTGGTGGCATCTTTGGATTTGTCATACCTAAAGGCCAACTTCTCATGTTCCTCTATAGGCTTCTATTTTGTTCTCCTCTTAAAGGTTTTAATTCCTGTGACAGTCAAACTTAGATCACACAATTCTCTTCTCCTAAGTGGTTGCAAAATCTCAGGTTGCTTGTCACTAGTGGTGTGTTCTTTAAAGCAGCCATTATGTTTGGAAGAAAGTTTTATAGTTAAATAACATCAATATTCTGCAGTCAAACATAACTGCTTAATTCTACTGTAACAAATTTTTCCTTTAAAGACTTCAACCTTAGGAAAATTTATTTATACCTCAAAGGCCTACTCTTCACTAAAGTTTCCATCAATGACTTTTCCTTTATTAATTAGCAATATTAATTAGTTGAATAATTTTTTAATGAAAAAGCTAAAAGGCAGCAAACATATGGCCATTATGCCTGTCTCCTTATGTTCCCACTATAATTGTTTCTGTTCAGTTTGTGAAAACACCATGGAGCCAGCAAAAGGCATCACCCACTACTAATTAGACAACACAAGCTGCCAATGTACACAGGAGAGAAGGGTGGCCCTCCAGTGAGAAAGGCTTTATTTCACAGGAGATATTGTTAAAAATTATCATAAACAATATTTGGAACTCCAGCATACTTGCAGGTTTTCATACTTGTCTGTATTCTTAACATTTAATACCAAACTGAGGTACAAAAATTTTATTTTGAGTCAAGGTTGCCTTGTTTCCCAGGCTGGTCTTGAATTTGTGAGTCTTCTTTCTCTGTTCCAGACTTACTAGGATTATAGGTGCATGTGAATTAATAAACATTTTAAATTTGTGTTTTAATTTCTAATATGGTATCAGCATACACAGTACACATATACAAAGATTTCCAAGAAAACGTACTATTTTTGCCATTATATCTCAAAAATTGCAAGCCTGAATTTTTTTTGGTACCGGGGGATTGAACTCACGACCTTGTGCTTGCAGAGGCACTTACACCACTGAGCTGAACCCCTGGCCCTACATGCCTGAATTATTCTCAAACATCTTTATACATTCTAATACTCTCCCTCAGTTTTTATTTCTTGGATTCTGTGTCTTCTCACCTGCCCCCAGCCAGTTACCTTATGTTCTAAACTTCAGAGTCCTTTGTGGCTTCAGAGGAAGAATCACTTAGGGAAATAAGATGAGATAACATTAGAACCAATTAACTTTAGAGAACTGAAGTTTGATCTATACTATTTCTCCTAAACCACACATTCATGTAATCAAGGCAAGAACTGATCAGGGATAGAACCTTATCATTAAAGACAGTCTGAAATACATTTCACTGCATAGGTGCTTTGTGCTTTTTATCTTTAATCCTTAAAATATGGGGAATTCTCTATAGATAAGCATAGTTGACCTGTTTCTTCATCAAGGACACTCAGTTTAGGAGTAGTGGCATTATTTGTTCAAGACAACACACTTAATCAGTTGCTTTGGGATTCACAGCCTTGTTTGATTAATTCATGGATCATGTAAATAAGAAATGCCTGTCAATTCCTTTTGTAACATTTGTTTTCTCTCTCTTCATCCCCCAAGTGGGGAATGCACCCAGAGCCTTGCTCTTACTAGGCAAGTGCTCTGCCATTGAACTATATCCCTACATCCCTAGCCTGCATCTTATCTTCTTCAAATTTTGGTTTGAAAGATCATTACACTGGATCATAATACCAGCTTTAATTAATATATTTTTGTAGCTTCCACCATGGCTGACAAGGAAGCAGCCTTTGATGATGCAGTGGAAGAACATATGATCAAGGAGGAGTACAAGATATGGAAAAAGAATATGCCTTTCTTTATGATTTGGTGATGACCCATGCTCTGGAGTGGCCCAGCCTATCAGCACAGTGGCTTCCAGATGTAACCAGACCAGAAAGGAAGGATTTCAGCATTCACTGACTTGTCCGGGAGGCACACACATCAGAACAAAACCACCTTGTGATAGCCAGTGTACAGCTCCCTAATGACGATGCCCCATTTGATGCATCACACTACAACAGTGAGAAAGGAGAATTTGGAGGTTTTGGCTCTGTGAGTGGGAAAATTGAAATAGAAATCAAGATCAATCATGAAGGAGAAGAAAACAGGGCCTATTATATACCCCAGAACACTTGCATCATTATAACAAAGACTCCATCCAGTGATGTTCTTGTTTTTGACCATACAAAGCATCCTTCTAAACCAGACCCCTTTGGAGACTGCAACCCAGACTTGCACCCCTATGGACATCAGAAGGAAGGCTACACGCTTTCTTGGAACCCAAATCTTAGTTGGCACTGACATAGTGCTTCAGATGACCACACCATATGCCTATGGGAACATCAGTGCTGTTCCAAAAGGAAGGAAAAGTGCTGGATGTGAAAACCATCTTTACAGGGCACAGAGCAGTAGTAGAGATGTTTGCTGGCATCTGCTCCATGAGTCTCTGTTTAGGTCAGTTGCTGATGACCAGAAACTTATGATTTGGGATACTCAGTCAAACAACACTTCCAAACCAAGCCATTCAGTTGATGCTCACATTGCAAAAGTGAACTGCCTCTCTTTCAATCCTTACAGTGAATCCATTTTTGCCACAGGATCAGCTGACAAGACTGCTGCATTGTGGGATCTAAGAAATCTGACATTAAGTGCATCCCTTTGAATCACATCAAGATAAAATATTTCAGATTCAGTGGTCACCTCAAAATGAGCCTTTTCTGGCTTCCAGAGGTACTGATTGCAGACTGAATACCTGGGATTTAAGTAAAATTGGAGAAAAGGAATCTCCAGAAGATGTAGAAGATGGCCGACCTGAGTTATTGTTTATTTGTGGCGCTCACAGTGCTAAGATATCTGACTGTTCCTAGAATCCCAGTGAACCTTGGGTGACTTGTTCTGTATCAGAAGACAATATCATGCAGGTGTGACAGATGGCAGGGAACATTTGCAATGATGAAGACCCTAAGGAAGCATGGATCCAGAAGGACAAGGGTCCTAGATCTGTCTTCACTCATGATTTTAGATTCCATTTCCCCCCTCTCAGCCCTGAGACTGATTTAACACTGGTTTGGAGACACACAGACTTTGTTCAGCTATCCATCCATAATAGATACCACCAACAATGCTGTTTGCCCTCAGAGTGGGTGTTTTCTAAATATTAGCTGGGGTACTTGATTCAGCAAAGCCACAAACTTGTATTTTAATTTTCTTTAGGAATTCTCTAGTAACAAACCCAGGTCTTAGGTAGCTACAAAAAGGGGAATATAATGTGGGATTATTTTTCTTTTTTAAGCTATATCCCCAAGTTTTTCAGACTTGTTTCAGGAAGGGTTAGAGTGAGTAAGGAATAGAACCATGTGAGGTTAGGTGTCTGAGCCATGAAGTATAAGTACTGCAGGATGTCATCTTAATTCAGGAATTAGGGGATAATCAAGTCATAGATTCATGTTCTAAATCATATTTGACTTTCCAACATTCATATTTTGCTATGTAGACCAGTTGCCTATTGGTTTCTTCACTTAAGTCAAAGCTATGTGTTCCTCCTTCCCCATATGTTTTTGCTTGTTAGTGTATTTCTTGAGCTGTTTTCATATTATTCCTTTCCTTTCTGTGAAATGGTTTTTGTTGGGACCACCAAGTTGTAAAGATGTATGTATGTTTTTACCTGACAGTTATGCCTCGGGTGGACTGTCAAGTTGAGAAGGGGGATATTGTTATAGGCAGCTGAGTTAGACAGAAACATTATAGGCAGTTAGACATGGCTGGCCTTGAGGGAGCCAGTGCAGAGGACCAGGTGTCTTGTGACCTTGGAGGAGACAGGCACCTCCTGCTGCAGGCCAGATCTTAAGGCAAAAGGTAAAACAAACGCAACCAGACCCTGAGTATAAACATCAGAGATTGATATTCTAAGTAGGTATGGATCACCTGAAGCCAAGAGCCACCCTCCCAGCTCCCCACAGGAAGAGTCACTGCTCTGTAAGAATGACCACTTACTAAGTGGCTTACTTCCCTATTTGTCCCTGATTTGGTCAATTTTACCTGAACAATGAATCTTATTGGTTAACCATAGCTGTGTCCCACCTTGTGCCTGTCTTGCCAGTTCCCATGTTTTCCCCATCTTAAACTCACCTTACCTCATGATTTTACTCTATAAAAGTCCCTAAAAAAGACAGAGTCTTTGGTAACCCACTTTGGACCCCTCTATCTCTCAGACAGAAGCTTTCTTTCTCTCAATAAATATATTCCACTCTTCACCTCCGTTGTTCCTAAAATTCGTTCTTTGGTTTTAGAGAACACGAACTTGTACAGGACATCTAGCAGGTTGGGAGTTTCATTACCCTGTATCAGTATGATAGCTTGTACTTATTTTTAAAATTAAATTAACCCTTGATAAGAGTTGCCTTTTTTTTTTAAGGGAGTAATTAGTCCTTGACCACTAGTTTGATACTATCTCCACTTTAGGTGACCTGTTTCACCAGCAGGCCTGTTACTCTCCATGACTAACTGTGTAAGTGCTTATAATGCAATAAATTGCTTTTCTACATAAAAATATTTTGTAGCATGGAATTATAAATTTGACCAAATCCAGGGGCCGGGTCCTCCTTAGCTGTTTTAAATATACTTTTTCCCCTCTCATGTCATTGCAGCCTCCATGATTAGAATTAAAATTTCTGAGGATTCCTTACATTCATAAACGGATGCCTTACATTGTAAGCAGGGCTGTTTTAGCATGAAGAGTCACAGGCCTTTCAAGAGGTATAAAAATTAATAAGAAAGATAAGTCCATTTTTTTCTAGAATATAAATTGAAATTAATCTGATAGGAACTTAAAAATAAATTGCTATATAGATTGAAGAAGGATTTTATGTAACACAGTCTGCCTCTTGATATACTTTCCTGAACCTCATTTTGAAATGAAATTCTGCCCTGCTTTTATTAAGTTATTTGGTCTCAGGCGATTTGGTTCCACCTCAACAACCAGCTCAAGTACCTGAGCGAGTTCAGATCATTAACTTTCATCTCCATTTGAAATTATAACTGAAGACTTAAAAATAATGATCATTTGTTCAGACAGTATTGTGATTTTCCTATTGAAAGAGCACAGGGAATATAGCGAATAATGTGCACAAACCCAAAGTAATGTATTTTACCAGCCACTGACTGATTTTTATTTCTGATAGAAAAGTAATTCATTGCACATACTTTATGATGCACAGCACATACTGCCATCCACGAACATTTCTTCTTTCCCTCACCAGAGGGTAAGCTAGTAAGAGCGGAGAATCCAGCATTTATCTTTGTATCCTTCACTAAAAGCAATACAGTGCTTTGCATATTATGTATGCCCAATGTTCACACAAATAAATTACTCATATATGCTGAAGTTTTCTTGTAATTAATAGTTTAAGTCTGTATGGTTTAAAGAGGAATCTAAAGTTTAGAACCCAAAATACAGCCATTTTCCTTACGTTTTATTTATTTGTATTCTTTAGATGAGGTTTCACATAAAATGCAGGGATCACCTAAACAAGGAATGGCTTTGTTAGTGTTGTCTGGGTCAAGCTGGAATAAAAGTCCTATTCTTTGACTCTAGGCTCTAGAGATTATACCCTTTCCAGTATGTCTTTCAAGATGTTTGGAATCATAGAGTTGAAACATGAATAGCTGCTTTGGGACTAATATACTCTAGTACTATAGATGCAGGTTTAAAAGATAAACCTTAGCATTTAGGATGAAATAAATTATGAATAAAATAGAAAGTCAAAAAGTAATCTCAATACTCATGTCAGGAAAGAGATATTTTCTTTTATGAACATTAATCAGTGTACAAACTCAAGGATTAATTATTGTAAATGCAAAAGTCTCCCTGAACAGATGTGCCATATCTTGTGTTTTAGACAGACTCAAACCACTAATGTCCTCACAGTGCAGCCCACTAAGAGCAAGCCCACTAAGAGCAAGGCTTCTTGGGAGATGTGACCTAACTATAACGTGTCTCTGTTAACCTTAGGAAGAGTGACATGGTGACCGAGGTGAAGAGAAAGTGGTTTGCCTCGTGAGAATATTGTTCATAGAGAAGGGAAGAACAAGGCTGGAGAACGAGGCTCGTTCACTTTTTCCTGGAGGAGGGAGAGGTTGGATGACCAGAGGTGCTGGCGGAAGGATGAGCCCACGATTAAGAGCAGGTATTTCAGGAGAATCTCACAGGTGCGGGTCTGGATTTCAACTATGCCATTTTAACCATCTGCTCTCCTTATCTGAAAAATAGGCATAATTCTCTTTTTCTCGTAGGATTGCTTTTGAGAATTACAAAAGATTATATTTTTTAAGGTCTGGCATATAATATGTATTTGTCAAATGGTAACAAAGAAAAGCAATCGTGTAATTTATACAAAAATATTCTTACTGCTGAGAAGGGTATTTCATGGTGCTATTTTAGCTTGGGGAAAATATTTCTTAAGAGCCTGAAACTGTATCCAAAATTCTAGGTATTTGAATAACCTCTTATATGCTTTTTTTTTAAGAAAGAAAAATTAACTCTTCATATAAATATTTTACGGTACAAACCATTTGATTTCTGAGTTCTTAATTTTCAATTAGCTTCTTGTAAAATATATTATTTATATCAAAATTATCAATGCTTTACTATTCCTTTGCTGAATTGATAAAACTGAATTTCAGAAATAAGAAATAAGAAAAAAATCCATTCTGAAATTTGTTGTGTTTAGCAAAATAAGACACCATATGAATTTGAAATAATCCACTGATCATAGCCGTTTCTTTACTGGGACAGACAGAAATTAATTTCTTCTGCAGAGTGAATGGTCAGGTATTAGTGTGGCGCTTTGCCCAGATGCCTTGGTTATCCACATGAATATAATAATTCCTCCTCTGGTTTCCTGTATGGAATTTCAGGGCCTGAACATTGTTGTCTGCTTGAGTATTGCTTCTCCCCTACATTTATGATCAGAAGAGATTTGAATCGAACAGGAGTCACGACATTATTTATTGTCACTAACGAGGGACTCTGTCAGGGGTAGACGTGCAGCTAAAGACTGCAGAACAACATAGACCCAAGAACAAAGATGTTTGTGCTTGATCCTCTGGTTAGTCGACAAGCATTGCCAGTGTGTGCAGTCCTGGGGCAGGAGAGGACCAGAGCCAGCCACACCGTGTTCTCATGTTCTCCCACACGGGTATTCAGAGATGAAGTCAGCGTGAAATGAGCATTAAGGGCAGCCTGCAAGGCGGCTGAGGTCATAGCTGGGAAGTTTATGCTTTCACTTGTGATAGGGGACGCGGTGTGCTCACTCCATCCCTCTGGGTTTTAAAAAGTATTTTTTTCATGACAAGAATAGGCAATTAAAGAACAACAGAAACAGCAGAATTGTGTTCATGTCCCTTACTCCTATATAATTATTATTAACAATTTTATATCTTTCAGTATTTAAAAATCTGTAACAATATTGAAAAATAATATATTTCACTCTATTTCAAATAATATATTTCCATGCTACAATATTTATAAATCATTATAAACTAGCCACAATCATGTGTGCTTATATATATACCACCAGATGGATTTGTCTAATTCTTTTTTCTTTTTGGTATGTAAGATTCAAACTAATGACTTCACACTTGCCAGGCAGGAGCTTATGCTGCTGAGCTAAATCCTTGGCATATTAATTCATTAATTTTTTTTGAATTTGTCTAATTCAACCTGTCATTCTACAGTTATTTCCAGTTGTTGAAATTATTTTCTGATTTTCCAAGGTTAATGTAAATAATGCTGATATAAACATCATTTTGCTGATTTAAGTATCTGCCTTTTCTGCTTTAGATATTTTACGTTAAGATAGGTTCCCAAGAGTCAGGGTCCAAACTCTAATATTCTGGCAGGGCTTTTATTGGAGGTAAGGAGCCACTTTCTCCTATTAAAAGCCCAATCAGCGCTCTAAAATCTGGTGGCTGAAGGCTGTGCTGAGGAGCTGTATTTTAACAATGGCAACAGGGCCTGGGCAACTGGCAAAGGGAGTTGTGTGCTGTTACCGGTACTAATCATAGTGGTTCTAATGCCAAGAGAAAATACTGACCTTTGATGAGACTCTTCCAATGCCTGAAAGGAGAGTCACAGAAAACAATGTATTTTCAACTTGACAGATTCCTCAAGAAGGGAGAGAGAAGCTAAAATTTATGGAGTGCTTGTTTGGATCCAGACACAAGGATCTTTATTTTACATTGATTATTGTTGGAGCTGAAATTGATTACTGGGTTTTGTAAGCTGAATTGCATTGTTCATCTCTTCCCCTCTCTCTGATCAATACAGGATACAGCAGGTATCTGCTCACACAGGGCTCAAAGTCTCAGACATATTACTGATAGAACTAGATTGAGGCATTCAAAATGCCTTCTAATTTCTCCAACCCAGAATTAAAATTCTACTTGTCTGTTGATTTTTCTACCAGCTTACAGTTGAGAAGCTAGAGTTGAAAAACTAGGTCTATTTTGGTCAGTTTATCCCATGCAAATTGGAAACGCAGGTGCTCATTGTATTAGATACGGAATGAATGATCAAAGAAGACATGAGAGACAGCCTCCGGTCTACCTGGTTTTATTGCACTTCACCTCATGGCCTGCATAGCCTGATGGAAACCTGTCCGTCTGCTCACCCCATCAGGTTAGGCAATGAGACAGGGAAGATATGCCCTGAAGCAAACATGAAGAAGGAACTAGGATTCAGACCTCTCACTCCCTGAATCACCACAAATAGTCTAAAAATATTATGAGAACTGGAATTGTATTTGCAGCAAGGAAACTATGATTCAGATATATTATAAAATTAATTAGGGTCACAGTGAAATGACCGGTAGATGAGCCATTATTCAAACCCAGGTGTCTCAGCCTTAAGATCCATATTCTTTTCGTCACACTGTGAGTGCTCCTGGCTTCGGGAACCCCGTCTTCTCCTAGAATGCTCACATTTTAACACAGGGCTTCTGCAGACACAGTATTTTAAGAGATAAGACTGACCCATGCTGAGAATTTCAGACATTCTGATTTACCACAAGGGTCGAGGTTCTGGGGAATTTGGACTTTTGATATTTCTGAAATGAAAAACCATCTATAATATTTGGGATAGTTGTGGGGTTAGGAAAGTTTCTACCATGATTTCAGAAATAGGCCTGGGAGGCCAGACAGTGTGCTCCTGAGAGGGCAGTATGTGGAGCTGAGTGTGAATCCAAAGGTGGAGTGGAGGCCCCAGAAGTTTGGAGAAGCTGGGAACATGGATAATTTAAGATAAACTGCAAGGAGGGAACGAGCAGACCCAAGAGAGAAGCCATGGGAGCTATACCCACTGTAGGTGACATGTGACTTTGGAGTTCACATCTTGCCAGAGATTGCCTCATGAAACTACAAGACCTAATGTCTGCCTGCTGGATTTCACACTTGCTTTGGTCCCATTCCTTTGTATTCCCCTGTTTGTAATGTCCATCTTGTGCCATTCAATGTTGGAAGTATTTAACTTTCGTTTCATTTGTACAGAGGCTTGCAGCTAAGAGTTTGCCTTTAATCTTAGAGGAGACTTGGGACTTGGACTGTTCATCAGAGCTGAAACTGTTAGGACTTTGGCAACTCTTAGAGCTGGGCTAATTGCCTTTTGCATAAAGGAATGTACATGAGTCTGGGGCTTCAGGGGTAGAATGTTAGAGCTGGTGTCTAATATCCCCCCAAAGTCTCCTGCAGTCATGGGAGGCAGGCTTTTCACAGGTGGCTGAATTGTGAGTTTCGTTGATTGATTCATTGTCCAATGCTGGGATTAAAGGTATGACTACTGTACCCACCAGAGGGCAAGTACCCTGCATAAAACATAAGGACATAAGAAGTCCTTAGTTTCTTTCTCTCTCTCTCTCTTAATGCATTTGCTGTCTTCTACCGCTGTGAACTGCTACCCCTCTGCCATGTGCTACTCTCCCTTGGAGTCAGAGGATTGTGGACTAGAATCTTTACCAACCGTGAGCTTAATAATCCTTTCCCTCTTTACCCTTGGGTGTCAGGTAATTTGTCTCAGCAACAAGAAAAGTAACTAAAACAAAAATTACCCATGAGAATTGTATTGTTTTGTGCTTCATATATTTCATAAGATATTTTTAACCCAGAGAACAGTTTTAGGTTCAAAGCAAAAGTGAATGGAAGGCCTGGAACCACCGCCGCTGGGCCCGCCCTTCCACCGGGAACATTGCGGAAGCCCGGTGCAGGCCTGAGCTGCCTGGGACTGCTGCCGCTGAGCCCACCCTTCCATCGGGAACATTTTGGAAGCCCACCCTTCCACCAGGAACATGGAGGAAGTCCACCACAGGCCTGAGCTGCTTGGGACCACCACTGCTGGGCCTGCCTCTCCACTGGGAACATCAGAACCTTGGACTACAGTGGATTACCATGCTGGCTGGATAAGACTCAGGAACTCCTCACCCAAACAGAAGATCTCAGCAGGCTCCAGTCAGTGTGGTGTGTTTGCTCCTAAACCATAGAGCAATTTCACTAATGAAAACTGATGAGAAAGATTCTCAATAAAATATTGGCAAATAGAATGCAGTAAATCATTAAGAAGATTATACACCATGACCAAGTGGGATTTATTCCAGGAATGCAAGGATGGTTCAACATATGCAAGTCAATTAATGTAATACACCACATCAACAGAGCCAAAAATAAAAATCACATGATCATCTCAATAGGTGCAGGAAAAGCTTTTGATAAAGTCCAGCACCTTTTCATGACAAAATCCCTACAAAAACTTGGAATAGAAGGTATGTACCTCAATCTCATAAAGGCCATCTATGACAAACCAACAGCCAACATTATACTAAATGGACAAAAACTGAAAGCCTTCGCTCTAAAATCAGGAACAAGACAAGGATGTCCACTATCACTACTCCTATTCAACATAGTTCTCAAAATATTAGCCATAGCAATCAGAAAAGATGGAGAAATAAAAGGCATAAAAATAGGAAAAGAAGAAGTTAAATTATCATTATTTGCAGATGACATGATACTTTACATAGAAGACCCAAAAAACTCCATTAAAAGACTACTAGAGGTAATAAACAAATTCAGGAGCATAGTTGAATAAAAAGTCAACACTCAAAAATTAATAGCATTCCTGTACACAAACAAAAAACTCACTGAGAGAAATTATGGAAATATCACCTTTCACAATAGCATCTAAAAAAATGAAATACCTAGGAATCAACCTAATCAAGAATGTAAAAGACCCATATGCTGAAAATTATACTACACTAAAAAAGGAGGTTGAAGAGGATATTAGAAAATGGAGGGATATTCCTTGCTCTTGGCTAGGAAGAACCAACATTGTGAATGTGGCCATACTCCCAAAACTGTTATACAGATTTAACGCAATCCCAATCAAAAACCATTGACACACCTCACAGATCTAGAGAAAATACTCCTAAAATTCATTTGGAAACAGGAGATACCTAGAATATCAAAGACAATTCTGGGCAATAAAGGAAAGACAGGAGATATCTCAATTCCTGACTTGAAACGATACTACAAAGCCAGAGTAATAAAATCAGCATGGTACTGACAAAGACATAGACCTGAGGATCAGTGGAACAGATTAGAAGATGCAAACACTACTACAAAACACTCAGCCACCTGATACTTGACAAAGGGGCTAAACATGTTCATTGGAAAAAAGATAGCCTCTTTAATAAATTATGTTGGAAAAATTGTCTTTCCACATGCCAAAACCTGGAAATAGACCCATGCCTATCACCATACACTAAACTAAAATCAAAATGGATCAAGGATCTAAATATTAAAACAGAAACACTAAAACTACTTGAAGACAAAGTAGGTAAAAATCCTAGAGACATAGGGGTAGGGAGAGAATTCATGAATAAAATGCAAACTGCATGAGAAATGCTTCAAAGAATCAACAACTGGGATCTCATATTACTAAAAAGTTTTTGTACTTCAAAAGAAATCACCAACAAAGTGAAAAGAAAACCCACAGAATGGGAAATAATTTTAGCCAACAATCCCTCAGACAAAAGACTTATATCCAGGACATA